>JACGCK010000292.1:0-48658 GCA_014925825.1 Pholiota molesta
TGATGAGCTTGGTTTGATTTTTTTCAGTGAGATGTGCCATTCCTCGCATGGAACACAAATCTCTGCCAAGGGTAACCATTCATTGGGGTGCAACCCAAAGGTAAGTCTACAGCTCTTTCCTACCCTTTGGCAAACTACTAACTTAAACACTAAATTTTAGCCAATACTTGATGACACTGTCGTGAAAGATGTGCTCATTCTGCGACCTTTAACTGGCGTCGATCTGGAGAACACCTTTCTTGAAGATGCCTTCTCCAATCAAGTATCAACTTTGCAAGAGATCATGGTAGAAGCAGCAAAGATGGCTCCCAAGTCGGTAGGTACCCATATCCGTTCTAGTTCATAATGTTCTCTAACAGCTTGACTATCAAGTCCTTTGTAACTTCATGGCTTCTACCATCAGATCCACATTCACAGTCAAATGATAATGGGCTTATCAAGATTATGATGCCCCAAAAATATAAGGTATGATGTTACTATCAAATCCAGTTAATTGCTATTACATGCTAATTCTATTTTTCCTCCTACTAGACAACTGGCATGAAAGGTGAAGCACCCAAGAAGAAAAATCTTCTTGTGTCATCTGTCACCAAACAGGAGATTTTGGATATGGAAACGGTTTCAGATGCTGGCTCTGAAGGCAGTGACGGTATGTCTTTGACTTTGACCATGTTATGATCAATACTGAATAGAATGATATAGGACCATCACGTACTAGAGTTAAATTGGGAACACTCTATGACCCCAATCTACTTCCTGACCACCGTGGTAAATATTTCCAGCACCCAAATGCAAAATTGGTGCAGCAAGATTGGATGAGGAAGATAGTCTGATTGTGCCATGGGACATGCCTAGCAAACTTAGAGAGGGAATGGTTGTTCTGGTAAAGGCCACCTTAGTCTGCTGGCATATCTCAGAAAGAAAGGTACATTTCTTATGCTCATACATCTTTGCTTTGAATACTCAATTGACTTATAATATTCAGATCTATCAAATCCAGGGGCATCATTTACAAGTCCTTTCTGCATCTGATGAAGATGTGGAAACCTTTGAAATCCCAAACTTCCCCACTTCAAACATACCAACCGAGCAGACTCCATCTAGCTCTCCTCGGAAGAAAGCCTCCTCTGCTTTCTCCTCCTTTGCACCACCTTCAAAGAAAGCTTGTTATGAATGATTTTGGATGTTTGATTTTATTTACATACTACTGGCAGCCTAATTGTCTTGACATATTATAGTAAAACCTATTAATAAAATTATAATATTGTGCCCCAAACCAAAGCCAACGGATGCATGAAGTTTGGTGTCTAACGTGAAGTTTATGGCAGAAAAAGTCAATGTGCATTTATCTGATCTAAACTACACACATCCCACTACATCAGCAATGGACACATTCCACTGAGCATATCACACCATGTACCGTGCAATATCCAAGTAAAGCCCTTCATGTTGCATCTCCATGCCACAGGCCACTGGAAAGCAGTGTCCCTTGTATACATGCAGACAGTGATGTGGTGGCTGCACGAGCAGGTGGGAGGCCCGCACATACAATCTAAGGTTTCAGCGAGAGCAAGCATGAGGGCGCCACCTCATCCTCTCATCCTTGCCATGGCAAGCAGTACACCAGCATTGGCCTCCGAGCTCTTATGCACTGCCACCCCCTCCTCCCCCCGTCATGCTTGCTATCTTTCCACTTGTGTCTGTCAATCTCATGCATGAATCAGACTAGATTGATGATATAAAAATAGTGCATCCAGCTTCCTAACTGATGGGCACAGCCACTCCACGAAGCTGAGTTTGAAGACATTCCAGTTTTGGCAGGTGGTCTATGCTGGTCACTGGGGGCGGTGATGGTGATCACTGGAGGCTGTGCACTTGCTCACCATGCTCAACAGTGCCCAGCACTCCTCGTCGCTGTTGTCAGGGTCATCCCAAAGTGGAAATACCAAAAATAACATTTTTCCACTATTGGTGGGATTGCAGCTGGGCAGCTGGTCCGCTCTGTTTGGGGCCCTTTAGGACTATCTTATAGCGATAGATGCAAATTTCGATTCTGAATACAACCATAAAAATTTCATATTACAGTGTCTTGCATATTGTTTTGCACAACTCAGATGCGAGTGAGTGAGCACCTTGACAGCTTCCCATGCTCACAGGCCCCAAAGCAGACAGGCTCCGAGCAGGGTCCCGAGGGTGACCAGAGGCACCAGCATGCACGAAGCAGGGATGGGATGGCCATCATTGGCATGACCGCAAGCGCGGTGATGTGCTCTGATGCACTAAGGCACTCACAGCATGTGCTGATATTGAACGAGCGTGCTCGACACTCAACATGTCCCCGCTCCCAATCGGAGAGCCTTGAAAGGTGGCGTATACTTATACAAAGTATTTAATGCACAGGACTGGGTTTGAATGGAAATTTATTTCTCAATTCTCCCAATTCTATCAAGTGCCTTTATAAAAATGAACATATTACTTTTTAAATTTTTTATTGTGGAAACCTTGTCTCTCGCTTTAAGAAAATTATTCCAAAAATTATTGGGTATATTCAAAAGAAATTGCAGATCATCTCAAAAGCAAAAACAAAGTGTGCGAGCCTCTGCGGAACCACACGCTCACAGTGTGCTGTAGATGCATCATGGCGCATTATGCTTGCGGTCATGCCGATGATGGCCGCTTGTCAAGCCTCATCCCTACTTCCGATTCGTGCGCCTCCAGCCGCCCTCGGGAGCCTGTCCACTTTGGGGACCATGAGCATGGGAAGCTGTCAAGGTGCTCACTCACTTGCATCTGAGTTGTGCAAAACAATATGCAAGACACTGTAATAGCTGCAGTGGTTGATGCGCTACTGATGGTGTAAAATTAGCACCCACAAAGAATATTGTTTTCCTCCGTAACCGCGGGGTCATTTTGCATAATTTTAGGTGGTATCTAGAAGTATTAAACGTGTGCTTCGAATGCAACCATGATTGTAATTTTACGTCCCTTCCTTGCTCCGTAAAACGGCCCACATGAAATTATGCTCGCACTGCTTTAGCGCCACCCATGCATTGAATATCCGCATGCATATTATATCATAAAATAGGTTATTACACCTTTCCAATGGTACCCTTTGCGTTTGTATTGAAACATTCTACATGATGTTATTCATGAAATGGTTGTTTATATGTAGCATGGGAACCACACATCGCCTCAGTAAGCGCTTAGGTGGGTTGCCATCTTCTGAATTTATTGAATTTAATGATGCATCGACTTTAGAGATCAGACCCCGGGAAGGTACTGAACCAGATGCTGGGCTGGCATGGATATTGGCTGGCTGGCAGGCATGATTCTATATTTAGTATTTGGGCCGAGCACGTGTCTGTTGGCTGCATGCCCGGTATATGCACCTGGGTTGGCTCGCTCAATATTGGGCGCTTAGGCGCCATAATATACAGAAAGATTCAGAATTTTACACTGATTTTGAATTTAAAATTTTCATATCAATAGCTGCACTCATTAGGGCGCTAGAAGCGAATTACTGATGGCGCTTAAAATGCGCCCACCAAAGATGGCTTGTTTCTCATGAACTGGTGCTCCGTTTTGCATAATCTAAATTGGAGTGTATAGATATAAAAAAGAGCTTTCCAACGCGATACTGATCGTAATTCTCCGTCCGTTGCCTGGCACATAAAATGGCCCGCACTATTTTGCACTCCAACATTAATAGCATGCGCTACACATTGAATATAAATATTCTACTTCCCCATAAAATAGCTGGCTACGAGCTCTTTCGAACGCGTATCTCTACACTGTTATTGAGTAACATCCCATAGCTCCAGAAAAGAATTGATCGTGCATTAAATGACGCAGGGACTGCATACCACGCTGGCACATACTTAGGCGTGTTGGAATTGCCTGATTTTATTGGATTTAATGATGCCTTTATTATGGAATTTGGAGGCTGGGAAGGTAGTGAACCAGACATGGGGTGAGTATGGATATTGCCTTGGTGGCCAGAATGGTACTATTTTTAGGCCTGCCGTGCTCGGCATCACCCAATTCGGTGTAGAATAGTGGCACCCTCCCCCTCCCCCCCATATTAAAAATTCGATTCCTCCCTCAATTCTTATCCAATCCTTTTGTTCTTTTCTGTATTATTTTATATAAATACGGTACTATATGCCTATGCCATTGATTCATTATTGTACTCCATGCAGCATGTGTTATCTTAATATCACTCTTTTTTCAGTATTACATTGGGGCTTTTCACTGCATTTGGGATGCTTATTAGCATATATAAAGTGGTGAATAGGTAGAGGTACATATCTAACACATTTTCTGGTAGCTTAGCACCAATATAAATGCTAATCTACAGGGTTACACACATGAAAATTGGATTGGGGTACTTTCTCCTTGATGTACTCATATCTCAACCAATACCATAGCTACAAGTAAATTCAAAGGCACATTAGCATATTAACCATGTTTCCTCTAACTCTATTAATTGATGATTGTTCTCCAAATGCATTGTGACAGCTATATCAGCAGAATGATTAAATCTAGCAGAAAACAGGAAATATACATCTGGCACATTCAATTATGCTCGGAATATTGTGATATTCGGACTGAGTATACTACCATACGTATTGGCCAACATATCCAAAAGGTAGACAAGGCAAATAAGAACTGCACCCTACAGACTCAAATATGTTGCGACTTATACACGGCCATATTAGCACTGCTGTGACCTGGATATCTCCCCTGAATGACCAATCTTGCAGCCTTGGGAGCTTGGTGTGGCAGAGGCAGAGAGTTGATGCGGGGGCTGGGATGGGAACAGAGGTGAGTTATCAAACTCATAAGTCAGGACATGGGCTTACCTGTCAATGGCATAGTACTCATGGCATTGACGTTGAGAGTGGTGATGGGTGAAAAGATGCGGCGCTGGTATGATATGGGTAGGCACCATGCCGCATGCTCCACTAGCTGTACAACCATATGTAACAACAGCATTTCTAGTGCTTGAAAGTCCGGTCCAGTCCGGTCTTTTGCCCCATATTTGGAAAGACTGAGACCGAGACCGGTTAGACCGGTCTTTTCTGGTCTTAGGACCGGTCTAGATCAGTAAGACCGGTCTTTAACCAATAAAAACTGGTCAAGACTGGTCAAGACCGAACATAAACGTTCATTTTTATGCATAAACGCTTTCGAACGCTGCCAGAATCACCCAAATCGGGTGAGAATTGACCAAGATATATCAAATTACTTCTTTATCTACTCTTTTGAACAATATTGCTTTGTTTTATTCATAACTTGGTCAGTTTTTGTCCAAAAATTATGATTTTGCACGCATTTTAATGGGGTTTGCGTGCATTTTGATGGGAAATATAGTACGTAATCAAGACCAGTCTGGACCGGTCCAGGACCGCAGTTTCCAGTCTTTGTTGGTCCAGTCTCTTGCAGTCTGGGTCTGGTTTTTTTTCTGGTCTTTTTCCAGTCTTGAGACCGGAATTCCAAGCACTAAGCATTTCAAATCCAAAAAAAAGGGTGCAGCTGCATATGTACACACCGCTACCACAACCTGCACAACACATTCCAAGATGATTCCCAATCATAAAAAAAATCGAGGGGGTGCATGCTACATAAATGCCATGACCACACCTCGAGTTTGTTGAAGGAAGGGATGGCTGTATTTATACTCCAGCAAAAGACACTAACCATGTGATTATTTTAATTAAACCCCTAACAACCTTATCTCACCAGATCAAAACTTGCAAATGCATCATAGCTTATCATAATCGTTATTATGCACTCTTCCTCTGCAATTTGAATATTGAATTACATATACTTAAACCCACATCTTTAGAAAGTTCCTGCCTTCTCAAATTACCCCTCTCATTCTTGATGATGCATCATGGTCGTGGAGGTCGCAGCAAAGATTCGCAAAAGATAAAAACAAAGGAGTGGGTTGACAGACCAGAGGAGTATACAAAACCCATGGCAAAGATCAGAAAAAATACAGGCATGCTTACTGTTCTTATTTTGTACAAAACCAACAAGTGAACTTGATTTAGTGACTATTTCATTACCAAGGTATCCTGCTGAGTTTTGCGGCATACCTAAAAGTGCCAAAGCTGTATGAAAGCATCTGTGTGAGAAATTCCCTCATATCATTCCACGCAATCTTCCAAGTGCGACTGAATTTGGAAGACTACTTTTCCCTGTCCCCATCCCAGATGATGGTCCACTTCATGCCCACCACCCACCGTATCTAGCCATGCGCTTTGAATTGGTTGTCATTAACAAGGCCAATACTCGCCTGATTCATGCTTGGGACTGCCTCCTCAACAAAGGTGTTCAGTTTCCAGAATCTGATGTGAATCGTTCTTCTTCTCCGGCATTACATCTAGGAGTTTGGGAGGTCTATAGATCGACTCCATGTATCTCTACCAACTCTCCACAACCAGAGGAAGTTATCATTGCTATGGACATTTTCCTCAACCTTATCAAGAAGTACGTTGCACCAGAAATCTCCAATCTTCTTCAAACTCACTGCCCTATCCAGTATGCCCGTCAAATGCAGTACACTTTATTCCGTGCTTTTATTTACATGTTAAACATGCTAAACTTTTCAAAGAATCTAGGGCGTATAACAGAGTACACCAATTTCTGGGACCAGAGTTTCAGAAAAGACCTGCATTAGACTTCGGGGGATTCTTTTTCACAGTTGCAGTCAAGGAAGGCTCAAGTGAAATCATACATATCGATTTCAATGAGACATGCATGGCATTACTTGGGTTGTTCCCTTAGGTGATTGGACCAGTGGAGAATTCTGTGCCCCTCAACTTGGAGTGAAAATTCCAATGCGACCTGGACAAATTCTAGGAGTGATGACAAAACTGTTGGCCCATTGTGGGGCACCAGTGACGGGTGGTAGAAGGGTTATCTTGACGCTGTTCACTGACCATTTTTTATTGAACCTCAACACTCCAGATGTTATGGTTATATAGTTTTATTATTTTAATTAAAATGCCATGTACACCTTGCACACCTCCAACGAGAATCCCCCTGCCCCCCAGGGAGACCGCCGTCATCCCTGGTTAATCAGACAGAACTGTCCAAATCTTTCTAGATCCGGTTTTCACTACAAATCGGCACCAGTCCATTGAGTGGTGCCTACCACTTGTAATGATAACATAGTGGCAAAGCTCAGCACACCCATTGTGATAATTGCTGGCCTAGAAATGAAATGAAATCAGAGTGGCAACTTCAGTATGGAATGAAATTGAATGTGACAAGATTATTTCATTTATTGTCATGTACAATTTCAATTCTGTGGTGCACTTTCTTTGCTGTTGGTGGGCTTTCATTAGCTGTTATATTTATTTTCATTTCTTGTAAGCTTGATTTCATTCCATGTCATGTGCAATATCATTCCTTGTAGTGAGTGCTTTCATTATTTCTTGCAGGTGATTTCATTCCATGTTATGTGTAATATCATTCCTTGTAGTGAGTGATTTCATTATTTCTTATAGGTAATTTCATTTTGTATTATGTACAATATCATTCCTTGTAGTGTATGATTTCATTGTTTCTTTTAGGAGAGTTCTTTACTTGCCATAGGTGATTTCATATCTCTTATAGGCAGTTTCATTCTCTGCCATGGGCGCTTTCTTAATTTCTATATATAGAATTATAATGTTATCTATTAATTAAATGATAAGATACTAGTGTTTAACCTGTGCTCTGCATAGGATATCGTCATTATTGCTCAATCAATTTGTGCACAAAAAACCATAAGCATGAAATTCAGATTACAATAAAGTTTAAATTAGTTGTTAGAATTCTAGATGGGTTTCAGTAAGTACTATATTGACTGGCTGAGCCCCATGCATGCACCCCTATGAGAAATTCCTTCATTGTCCGGCAGAGTAACCCGTGCTTTGCACAAGTGAAAAGTGTAATAATCAAGTAAATGTAATACTTTTATGTCTGGTGAAGATATTCTTGGTAATGATGGTTAAAATTCAGAGTGTATTTGGAGTGTATTAATTTTTAGTGTGAGGTCCTATTGCCAGAACATAATATTCTTCAAGTGTTTTTAGATATCTGCATGACATATTAGTATTTAGGGAGTCTGTTAGCATTTAACCTGTGCTCTGCATGGGATATTGTTGTTATTCAAGTTGCTCAGCACCGGTTACTGTCATTATTGCTCAATCAAAGTTTGTGCACAAATTTTAAAGAAACCGTAAGCACGGAATTCAGATTACAATAAGGCTTAAATGACTGTACCATTTTGATCTTTAAGTAAGATGGGTAGATGGGTTTAAGTAAGTACTAAGTATATTGACCGGCTGAAGCCCATGCATGCACCCCCGCAAGAAACTCCTTTATCATCGGGCAGAGTGACGGTGGGATGTTATGTGTTAGGTGAAGCTCATGTGACCGACGACCGGTAACCGGTGAAACCAGTGAAACCAGTAAGGTTCTGCTAGCACGTGAGCTATAGCCAATCAGAATGCGAGGATGGTTCCCATTTTTGGGTGTTTGACTCCGTGGGAATACTCCTTTGTCGTATTATATTATGATGATTGATCAGATCAATCAGGTAAATGATCTGGCACATGATATGATAAGATTTCCCAAAATAGCAATGCCTCATTTGGTATACAACCCTATCTGGGTGTGGGAACCTCCAAAAATAGGAAATATCCACTATTATTGGTACTGCATATTGCACCTTGTGTGCTTCCCCTGGGCAAGTATAGAACTATTTTATATCAGTAGGTGCATATTTTTAATGCAAACCCAATGCAAAAAGGTTTTGTGATTTTAGCATTAGCGGTTCGCAAGATATAAGCAAAATACTGGCATGATAAGTAGGTGCCTAATGTAATTTGCATTTTACTCCATAACTGGCAGTTCAAATTCTACGCTCTAGATTACATTATGTGGATGCTATGAAGAGCTTTGAAATGCATGCTTGATCATGTATTTGCATTAGGTATTGATTCAGGAAATCACGTGCGCGTATTTGAAAGCGCACGCTTCTGGCACTTGTATTTCGCACGCTCTCCTTACCAGAACATACTGAAAAATAAAGCCTATATATACCTTTCTACTGCATTTTATTTGAAACGATTTCGTTACTTGGTGCACCTGTACTTGCATTTTGATTATTGTGGATATACCCTACCGGGCAATTGATCAATTTACACAATTGTTGCATGTTTCTACTCTTCTAATTTTTCTAAATTCAATGATATAGCTATTGTGGCAAGATGTGCTGGCATGGAAAATAGGATGGATTGATCCAGATTACCTTATTTGGGTAGCCATCAGTGGCAGATCCCTTTGAACCTCCTCAGAAGTAGGCATGTATTTCTTCATCAATTCTTGACCAATTTACTCCATTTTTTTTGTAAATCATATTTATACAAGGAGAACATCTCTTCTGTTATCTTAGATTTGTAAATTTAACTATTGGTGGTTATGTATTCACTGATCTCGCTTTTTGGGCCAGGTAAGCAAATACATGATCAAGCACACGTTTCAAAGCTCTTCATAGCATCTACATAATGTAATCTAGAGCATAGAATTTGAACCGCCGGTTATGGAGTAAAATGCAAATTACATTAGGCACCTACTTATCATGCCAGTATTTTGCTTATATCTTGCGAACCACTAATGCTAAAATCACAAAACCTTTTTGCATTGGGTTTGCATTAAAAATATGCACCTACTGATATAAAATAGTCCTATACTTGTCCAGGGGAAGCACACAAGGTGCAATATGCAGTACCAATAATAGTGGATATATTCTATTTTTGGAGGTTCCCACGCCCAGATAGGGTTGTATACCAAATGAGGCATCGCTATTTTGGGAAATCTTATCATATCATGTGCCAGATCATTTACCTGATTGATCTGATCAATATCTTATCATTTAATTAATAGATAACATTATAATTCTATATATAGAAATTAAGAAAGTGCCCATGGCAGAGAATGAAACTGCCTATAAGAGATATGAAATCACCTATGGCAAGTAAAGAATTCTCCTAAAAGAAACAATGAAATCATACATTACAAGGAATGATATTGCACATAATACAGAATGAAATTACCTATAACAAATAATGAAATCACTTACTACAAGGAATGATATTACACATAACATGGAATGAAATCCAGCTTACAAGGAATGAAAATAAACATAACAGCTAATGAAAGCTCAGACAGGACAGCAATGAGATCCAACCCAACAGCAAAGAAAGTGCACCACAGAATTGAAATTGCACATGACAATAAATGAAATAATCTTGTCGCATTCAATTTAAGGCTGGACACGAGTCATGGCTACTCATGAGTACCCGCCCGTGGGTTTACTCGTGGGAATACTCACGGGTAGGCCGACTCGCGGGTCCGGATCACCCGTTCCCACGAGTACGTCCGGCTCCGGGTTCTACTTTCTGGGATGGCGGGTACTCGCGTGAGTACCCGTCAAGTTGATTAGTGGTCGGCAGGGGTATGGCGACCCACCGCGGGTCCTACTCAAGGGTACAATGGGTGTTCTGGCCTTCCTCACCCGGCCTGACATGGGTCGCGGGTGCGCGGCTGCCCAATGCCGATGATTTAAAGCGGAGTTTGAACCGAAATCAATGAAACAACAATCGTTGATTTCGATTGCAAACCACCTTTCTGCACGGCCGCGTGCCCCTCCCCTCCAATGAGGGATGTGGGCCGGCCAACGAACGCAATGAAACACGCCAACGACGCACCGCCACACGGACTACGCGACATGCCGCAGACAACACGACACGACGCCATCGACGCGACGCGGGCGCTGGAGCCTGGGGGCTGGAGACTCTCCAGCCCCACCATTTCCGATGCGGATGACGGTGATGCCGATAGACCATGGCAACACAGACGACGGCGACAACGTGGATGGCGGATGGATGATGACGGACGGACGGCGATGATACGGATGGCGACGATGCGGATGAACGAGGCGGACGGTGACGACGCGTATTGCGACGACGCAGACGGCGACGACACAGATGGCAGGGGACGCGGATGGCGGGGGATGTGGACGATGGGGGACGTGGACAGCGATAGCATTCAACGATGGTGGAGCACAACAATGCGGGACATGCAACATGACAGCGGACGTGCGACACGACGGCGGACACACAACACGATGGCGTGACGGCGAGAAGCGAGCAATGGACAATTGCGCAAGTGACGGAGGGTATGGATGGTGGCGCGCGACGCGGGCGATTATCCAGACAGTGGGGGGATGGCCTGATGGGGTGATACTTTACATACACTTATGTTTAGAATAGAAAAAAATATATTCAATTGCATTATATTTTGAAATACTCGTGAGTATACCTGTGGGTACTTGTAAAAACCCGTGGCCCTGGCAAGTACTCGCAGACTCGTGGATACTTGCGAGTTTTGACTCGTGGATCCGGGTCACCCGTGGGAACAAACTCGCGCGGATCCGAGTATGAGATTTGAACTTCGAAATACTCGCGAGTTCAGATCCGGGTCACCTGCGAGTAGACTCGTGTCCAGCCTTAATTCAATTTCATTCCATACCGAGGTTGCCACTCTGATTTCATTTCATTTCTAGGCTGGCAATTATCACAATGGATGTGCTGAGCTTTGCCACTATGTTATCATTGCCAAGTGGTAGGCACTAGTGGTCCATTTTAAAGTGATGTCTTGAACAACCCAGACACTGCAGAATAGGTGGGAACAGTACACATTCTCTAGGGGTAAGGGTAAATACTCAGATGGGTCAGACGGGTAACAAAAAACAGTGAGTTTTTTAGAAGGGTCAGTGGTGAGGAAAATCTGCCTTGGCATCTGCATGCCGCAGAAGATGCACGCATTGCAACATTCATTGAACATGTAGACGGTTAGGTAAAGGATATGCTAGTGACAAGCATACTGTTGCCATGAGCAGAATGCAGTGTGTATGGCCATCCCGTAGTGTCGAGCCTGCTGCCCACTGCATACATCCTTTCTATCCACGATTCAGTTGACAAACTCCATTGCTAGTGCCTAAAATTGCCGCAGGATTGGGAGGTATGGCCTTGCGCATCGTTTATCATGTGGTTACATGACACAAATGCTGTTTGAGTTCGTGGGCAGTGAATGGTGAAAAGGGCTGGGCAGGGCCAAAATAAGCACAGCTGCACAACAATGAAAGGAAATTCACCATCCAGCTAGGCCTTGAGTGGCACCAAACAATAGGCCTGGTGCTCACATAGGACTCATTGTCATCGTCAATGGCACTTCCCAGGGCACCATCGGTGATGCAGCATCATTGAAATGGCGAGGAGTGCAAATGGCGGTTGTGGCGCAGTGGGGCTCCACCGTGATCATTTTCGGCTGTGATGTCCTTGCGAAGCATTGTACGCAATCGAGGTGGTTCCCTGATGCACATATGTGTGCATGGTGGGAGGCAAGGAGTGCTGGCAGGATCAAGCCTAAAGGTAAGCATGGATGCAGCATAGTGAAGGGTGACTTACGTGGATATCATCTGCTAGCATCCAAGCACATACCCCAGGCCTCGTGTGCACATAGGGTCATGAATGGCCAGGCCACAGATCTAGGCAGTGGGAGACAAGATTGTCATCCAATCTATCCTTGTAACTATCCCCTACATCTGCCATTCATTTTAGATGTTTGCACATTGGCGAGTACAACATCATTTGCGTCAGTGGCCATCGAGCACCACAATGCATGATTGCAACATACCGGATGAGCTTATCCACAAGCTGAGCAGGCCTGCCATCATACAAGGGCGTGTATATTGGTATGCCACCAGATGACACTGCCCTTTGTCTAGAACGATGGCGATGGTGAGTGTATAGCGCCATGTATAACACATCATGGATGAGCGCACAAGTGGTCTGAATGAAGAATATAGGGTCAGAGAGAGGATGCAAACAGTAAGTATAATGTTATATTTACCCTCGGTCTGTTCTAACAAGCACCGCCCCCCCCATCCAGATGTTGCCTCGACCTCATAGTTGTCATCCACATTGTTGTTCGTGTATGGTTTGTGTTGTTGGCCTCTGTCACTGTGGGCTTTCAGTTTCATGACACGACCTGTAAGAATAATCACATGACTTTTACATGCAATAATGTCCATAACTTAAACTTGAAGTCAGTGGGAGTACCTGCACATACAAAGGTATCATAAAGCATGCACTGCTGAATATGAAGAAAGGATGGCATATTTTTTTCCAGAAGTTTCCAAGACTGTTTTTCTCAAGAAATTAATATAAAGGGTCGACTGCACCGCCTCAGCACCTGGCTGTATTACGCTGTTTGGCTACGGCGATGTCGAAAAACCTTGTAATTTATTCTCTTTTCATTTTTTGGTGTTGTGCATGATCTAAATAAGGGAAGCTATACATGAAATTTGTGTCGAATAATATTCCCTGTGGTGAAGTGGGCTATGATCCAAAGGCTGTGTTCAACGCTGGTTGATTACGTCATGCTACGTCAGGTCAACAGTTCAATTCCAACCCAATGTATTATATAAATTTGTATGTTTTGTTTTTATTTCCAAGATCATAGACATGGAGAAGAAAACAATCCGTTATGTTAAGAATGGTTCAAAGCTGTTTGGGGTGGTGACTTTTGACACAATTGAAACTCCGACTGAATTATGGGGTGCACGTTTGCAAGGGCCCATCTTAATGGAATTTAGAAGTAGGGAAGATGGAGAAAGTTCCCACTGTGAATTTCAATAAATGTTCTTAATATATATATCTACACTACAAAATTGTCCACTTTTGAAAATGTCGTTATTTCATGAAGCTTTAGTGTAATGACTTAAGTATATAATCTTTCCGCTGCTTTGGCTGTTTGGTTAGCCACGTGACACTCTGTCCTTCTCACCGCATCCAACTTCAAGTTCCCTTCCCACTCATCTTCACCTTCATGCCGCCACCGGGATTTAGCTGCATGCTCCTCCTCTCCAATGAGGGATGTGGGCCGGCTCTCTTTCTCTGATACCGCAGGCGTACATGACCGCCCCTCATCCTTCAAGTCATTTGCACTGTCTCCCTCGTCACGGCACATGAATCTGTGGATGAGTGGAGACGGCGGACCTGCTACAGGTATACCCTTTATATTGGATGTATTATAACCCACCGGCCCCATTTCGAATTCGCTGCTCCTCACGCAGCATCCCAACGCCAATTCTACGTGCCCAGTATCACATGCTGTGCAACTCAAAGTCACGGCCAGGTTTCTTTGTAGGCATTTTTGGATCTGCGTAAGCTCTTCGGTTTGCTAACGCTCGTGGTATCTGTTTGTTAGCACTGGAGGATGCCGATCTCGCCGGAGATGAACTCTGGTATGCAGCGCAGGCTGACGGCAAGGTGATTGAAGCCACGTACAGACACGCCAGGGAGGAGAAGGAGCGGGGACATCAGTGTAGCTGTGGCTATGTGGTGCTTGGGACAGGTGAATGAGGGTTGGACGAGATCTGAGATCTCAAAGTATGGAAAGTTTAAAGTGCACGCGTGATAGCATTTATGACGGGTAGCAACATTGGAATTGTTGAATAAAGGAGTTAATCTAGAATGGTTGTTTTAAATACACAGTAAGTTTCTCAGACATTTTGTCGCACAGGTGTCAACTGTCATAGTGGATTTTTTCAAGACATTTTATCCCGCCCCCTCCCCTCTCCTCTCCCCATGTACTTGTTTGTTTGGGGGGCAACTTTTGAACTCGCTCCCTACAAACAATTTGCACATGTTTGTTTGGGGGTGACTTTCAAACGAGTACCCAGCCTGTTCACATTGTACTTATTTGTTCAGGGGCAACTTTTGAACTCGCCCCCTACAAACGATTTGCACATGTTTGTTTGGGGGCGACTTTTGAATGAGTACCCAACATCATCAAGCGACATCTTCCTAATCAGGTTGTTTGTTCATGTTACTAATTTCGACCCGGTGGGACCATGCTTTACAGCCAGGTGACCAGCTCATTCATTCCGAGGGGCAGACTCCTGGAGATCTCGACCTCTATATTTCGGGAACACCAAAGGAACAACTGAATGCATTAACCTTCGCACTTTATGCGTGTGGATACCGCACCACGTCCTGGGATGACACAACATATCTCGATACAGAACTTAACAAAGACATAATCTTTCTCATCTTGAATATGTCCAAACATACCTATACCGAGCCAACTCCCTCTTCCAAATTGATCAACATCGTCATTTCCCAGATGCACTCACCCATCCTACCTATAGTCCATTTCCATAGCACATTGGTCATGAATTATATCGCTTCCTATGGAGTGGTTTGTTTATATCCTATGTTGACTTTACATCGGCAGGGTATTATAAACCATCAAGAAATTCCCCTCTATGTTGCGCATTGTATCAACAAATATTGGGCCTGAGGTTTTGATCTACAATGACAATTGAGTGCATGGGATGATACATCCCAACATTTATGTAACATTGACCCTATCTGCCCTAATACATTCCGCCATCTACTGGATGATTCCATTGGCTTTACATCTTTCGCAGATCTGTACTGCCTTGAAAATTTTGAAGAAGAGGACTTGGGTTGGAAATTAAGAATCAATTGTAATGTATAGTCAATCTCTCCTTCCGAGTACAAATATATTCATGTACTTTCTTATTCTACAAAAGTATCAATTTGCACTGCCCAGTAGAGTGACCCCCTGTAGAACGACCTGTGACAGGTAGCAGGCCATGCTGCTCATTGGCGTTACAGCATTATAGCCAAAAATGTACCAATTTGGCTTCTAGCATTTTGCTTAAAAGAATAAGGATGTCTTTAAAATCAATTCTGCACAATATATTTAGTGGTATTTTTGGTATATTTTCAGTACTGTAAGTTGAACATCAATAGTTATTAACTAGCATTACTTTAGTCGACCTTCAGCCATCTACAAAAATCATATGCTAGTGACACCTAATATGCAAGTCCATATTTTCTTTATTCAACTTGGGAAGCAAAGTAATCTTGCAGGTAATAAGACAATAGGGTTGTTCACAGTAGAATATCTGGGAGTATTTAAAGAGTATTTGAATAGTATTTGAATAGTATTTGGAACCTTGATTTAGCTGATTTGAGTTGCCTGCTGCCCAAGTTCAACTTTGAACACAGGAGTATTTGAACTCAAATCAAATCACCGAGCTCAAGCCGGCCTTTCGGAGCTTGAATTTGATATTGATCTAATCAACATAGCCTCTGTAGCCTCTACTTCAACATCCTCCAGCCTCCATCCTGTCTACACTCCCTATGGCTTACAAACAAGTGTTTCAGGATCGTCTAAATGAAGCCAAGGACTGCCCGGTGAAGCAGAAAGGCTCAAAATCACGTCGAAATGCTGCTGAAGAGAAGGAAAACAAGAGTACAGCAGGTACTAAGACACATCAAGTAGAGAAAAAGGAAGAAAAAAAGAAGGGCCCAGCTATACAGTACGTATCCCACCAGGACCAGTTAAATTGCTACTGAAAGCATTCTCCTAGATGGGCAAAGCCAAGCATGCATCACTACACCAACACACTTCTGATGATTATTGAGGACTGCCCCCACTATCGACAAGCCTTCGGGTTTTCAAAGGAAACTGCCACTGCGGTGATGACAGGTGGCCAAACAGTGGTTGACCTATACATAGAGGTGGCCAGCAAGCTGTTTGTACAGCCGGAAAATGCGACATTCACATCAGATGACCTGCCTGATCTTCAGAAGGTTGTGAGCAACCATGTCACCAAGTAAGTCATTCAAGCAAATTTCCACTGGCTTTTACTGACTGTTTAGTTAGTCTGAAGAAATCTTACCATGACTATCACAAAAAATTGGGTGAAATGGGTCAGGGCTTGGTTGAAGAAGACCGCAAAGATAAAATCACAGATAATACCCCTCTTGCAAACCTTTGGGGTCAGTTTTGTCATTAATTACATGAACATGGCATTCATTCCTCCCAATTCCTCCCTTAGATTCCATTAAATCGAAATTTCCGTGGTACATGCACATGCATAGACTCTATGGATCCAATCCCATTGTCAACCACTCTGTACTTGCCCATAGCCAAACCACTGTGGATATGAAAGTACTGGGCACGCACGTAAATGTGTGTTATAGAACTTTTCTAATTATGAAATCTAACTTTATTTATTATCTTATCAGCGACATGCAAGCTCTGCCGTGTTGAAATCTGATACAGAAGAGAGTGATGTAACTAAGGACGGCACCTCCTTGTCCAATGACAATGATGACCATGACGAAAAGTCTAGTGATGTGGAAAAGCCATCATCACCATTGGCCCTCCGCCACCATGGAAAGCCAGTTGACCTCCCCTCGTCTTTGCCACTTCCAGCAGCACATTGTCGCAAATCTGCCATAAGAAACGAACAAAACTCCACACCTACCAGCTCTGACACATCATCTGCTGTGACCCGGATTCCAGCCAAGCGCCGAAACTACCTTGATCAAATCAGTGAGATCACAGATCAAGATCGTGCCCAGAAGATCAAAATCATCGAGATCAAGCACAGAGAAAAGACAAAGCGCTCTCGAGCAAAGGCAGAGACCAGGCATGACATCAAGATGGAGTGACTGCATGTCCAGCAAGCAGAATCTGAAAAGCAGTGGCAGCATGAGTTGCATATGATGGAACATCAACTCGAGCTTGAGCGTATACATGCTGGGGCTGCTGCTGGTCATCCAGGAGGTCCTCCTCCCTTCCAAATGCCTCATGCTATCCCAGCACCTCATGCTATCTAAGCTCCACAGGGCTATGCATATGGAATTGACCCAAATATGTAGGTACTATAGTACAATATTCAAAGCTTGAAATAACTGTTCCTTTAATTCTTCCCATTTAATCTTTCCTTCCAATAATTCTATATCATTTTCTCCATCTAGATTGTCTCCGCGATGAGCCCATAGGGCTAATCTTAGGATAGGCTAAAGATAGGTGTCGGAAGCAAGATCATTATATAAGCATCATTTAGATAAGCTTTCAATATATTGATGAAGGAAAGCTTATCTTTCCTCTTCGTCTTCTGAAATCTCTTCCGATGCATAAAAAACCTTATCGGTTGTTTTCTGAGATCTTTATTCATTTTTTGACTTCATTTTCCAAAAGCCTCCACCTTTTTACATACATATCCCCATTTTTATCCATTTTCACCCATGGTTGAGGGGATTGCTCCCCATGATGCCCCTGGGCCCAATCCTGGTGGCCAAGCTGGACAACAACAAGTTGTACCACCTGAACAGCAAAATATCAGGGTACACCATACTCACATCAATCCTGAGGTGGTAGCTATGCTCAAAGATCTCTCTTTATTCAATAAATTGGAAAAAAAAAATATATATATATTGTGCTTGCTAATATTTCTCGAATGAAAAAGACCTTGGAACATGCCTTGGATGCAACCAATCATCCTGTTGCGGGCTCGGAGATGGCTTTCTTGTCACTATCAGTGACGAAGAAATCTCCGATCTCCTGGATGACAACATCCACAGTTATTACAAGGATGTCATACCTGTCTCTGTGTCGAAGCGCCTCATGGCAATTCAGAAGACTATTTCCGGTGAGAGCCAATTATCTAAAAGACCCACAGCTATGGATTCTGTCGAGAAGGCCATCGAGGCTAGACTCACAAAGTGGCGCTGCATGACCGGGGATGACATTGAGCCCCGTGTCATCGGCATTCCATCTCAATTGATTTTTCCCCAAATCATGTTTGATACCGAAGATTGTGTTTCTATTCCCCTTCCATTCTTTTTGCACAAGAATTTGCATTACATAATTGACAATGCAGCTATGCTGGATACGGTGAAATCAAATCCATTGGTTGGCTCGACCAAAGGGTTACAGATCCTTGACATCACAAAGTTGTCAAATAAACTCGGATCAGAACTTTCTTTGACATGCAGCCAGTGGGGGAAGCTTGCTGGCAAATGTACAGATTCCAACAAGAACGTGACAAAGCTGGACCAGATGGCAGCTTTGCCGGCTGGTATTCTAACCATTTTAATTTCTTCAATTCTCAAATAGATAAAGACAAGACATACAATGCCTGGAAATCCCTTGAGCTTGAACTTCACCAAGAATTCCGGAGCCAGAAAAAAGACTACAGCATGGCACATTATGCTGAGCATTACCTTATCACGAAATCAGAACATGTCATCTGGACCCGGACCCAGGCTGCCATACAAGCTATGTCCAAATCTTCGGGCCAGGGACAATTCCCACTGTGCAGCGGCGGTAGTAACGGACACTTTTTGCACCCTGGGAACTCATTCACCTCTTCCCAAACTCCCCCCACATCCTCGTCGTCCTTTCTGCCCAGCAGCACAAAGTCCGCCCTCTCTGCTTGCTGCATCTTATGTGGCCAGAGAGGGCACACCGTCATTATCCATGCCAACAACACCACTCCACCAAAATCCACCGACGGAAAGCCAACATTCTGCAAGTATTTGTCCGATCGAATCCTGCGCGACCAGACAGCAAAGAAATATCTGCATCCCATACAACATCAAAGGCGAACGAGCATCCTGCTCCCACTCCAAAGAAGAACAAGCCCACATCTGCTCCTTCTGCAGTAAAATCCACTTCGCATTCTCCTGGACCTGCCGCTCCTGTCCCTCCGAGTTATGATGACCTTTTAAAATTGTTATATCCACCTTTTCTCAAGTATACAGATTTTTCTTCTTCCATTTTCCATAGACCAACATTTGACCCTTTACTGCACATCAATGAAGACATTTTCTCTCGTGTCATCCATCCTTACAATACGTCTGCATTTGAATCTCTTTTAGACACACATAATCTTTCTTCTGCTTATCCTCTGCTCATAAATAATCTCTTGCATGGTTTCCCTCTAGGTCATATGCCTAAAATTCCAGATACAGTCAGTCATCCTTCCCCAGAACCCTTCGTTTTTCGAACATACTGACTTTATCCAGGATTACCTCCACAAGGAGGTGGCTTCTGGACGTATGTCTGGGCCATATACATGCGAAGAGGTCGAATTGACCCTTCACAGCCCTTTCTTTGCATCCCCTATCATTGCCATGGTCCAACCGCAACCTGGCAACACCCCCAACAAAATTCGCATCTGTTGTCACCTCTCAAAAAGCACGAAACACCATGAGTCAGTAAATTCACACATATCAAGGAGGATTTCCCTACGAGATTCGACACTGCATCGATGGTCGCCGACATCGTAAGTCTTGATTTCTACTTTGAATCCTTTCGTTTCCTCCATCCATCTTGCTACACCAGTTCTCCACATTTATTGCGAGAACTTGGGTTTTCTTTATCTATTTTCTTTTTGGGTACTTGCACATCCGTGTTACCCATTGTGCTTGTCATCCAAGCCATAGAACTTTATGGCGACATCCACATGTTATACTATCTATCCTATCTATCCTATCCTATCTATCCTTCTTTATCCTATCTATCACTCACATTGAGCTAATCATTTATCATATCTATTCAGATTGCTCATGCGCCCCTGGGCACACAGGTCTGCACCCTCGATATCATGAAATTCCATTGTACATGTCCCATCCACCCATCCCATAAACCTTGGCTTGTCATCCAGGGCCTCCCAGGCAAATTCTTTATCGATCACACACACCCTTTCGGCGCCACCTGCGCGAGCAGCAACTTGAGCATGCCCGCAAACACCACCATTCATATCTGGGCAGCCGAAGGTGTCGCTCCCATACCAAAATACGAAGATGATTTGAATGCCTTCCATTTTCCATTGCCTACAGGATCCTTCGTCAACGGCACCTATTCCTATGAATATGACAGGGCCAAGATGCTTTGTTGTATCGCCCCTTTGAACATCCCCTGGCACGAGGAGAAAGGCTACGACTCCTTCAAGTTTGTAACAACATTCATTGGCTTCCTATGGGATCTTCCCAACAAATCGGTCAGCCTTACTGACGAAAAGCACTCAAAATTCTGGCGGTGCACTTGCCAATTTGTCAATAGGTTTGAGCACCACCCATGCCAACTGATTGATGTCCAAAAAATTCACGGCTCCCTATGTCACATCTCCTTCGTGTATGTCGAAGGCCACTCCCACCTCACTTCATTATCCAACTTTGCTTTAAATTTCCTTCGAACAATGAATATGCCATCCGCTTCCCACCACCTTCTGTCATCACAGATTTTAGGTGGTGGTCCCGTACTCTCTCCGTCGCTGGCGTATCAAGGTCACTACATCCACGTGGTGCCGCTATTGACCTCAGATTATTTGTGGATGCCTCGACATCATGGGGCATCAGTATCATTATAGGCAACGAGTGGGCTGCCTTCCATCTCCTTCCTGCTTGGAAAATTCCAGGCAGGGACATCTGTTGGCTCGAGACAGTTGCGATCGAGTTGCTGATTTATTTCCTGGAGGCTTGAGGTCTCCACAACATCTGTTTGACCATCCACTCAGACAATAACAGCATGATTGGCACTCTCGACAAGGGCCGCAGCTGTAACCATCATATCAACCTCTCTGTCAGATGCTCCTACTCTGTACTCCTCCCTTTATTCATCACACCTGATTTTGTCTACGTCCCATTGGCTGAAAATCCTGCTGACCCTATCTCGTGCAGAGAATCAGGGTCTCCAGGTAAACTCATTTCTGTACCTTTCATGCTCCCTGATGAGCTTTGTAACTGTTTTACTTATTGTCTAGCTTAAATCCTCTTATATTTTCAGTGGTGCATGCCATCGAGGGAAGCATGGGTGAAGGCACCTTGTCTTCTCCACACCCCATGTCATCTCAAAACTTCAACATCAATCCTTTTGCACATATCATTCCCATAGCACATAGTATCACTTCCATTTCTCATCCAGTTACCCATCATGATTACTTCTCAGCATCCAAAAATCTTTTTTCCAATCCTTTGTACCATACAGAACATTCTTTTCCCAGCGCTCATCATCAATCCAATGTACCATCACCATACAACTTCCCTTCCTGTGACATCACCCCCATACCCAAAATTCCTCTTGATTTCCCATCTCATCATGCCACCTCACCCCATCCCACACTGTTCATGAATTATCCTCCCCCTTCCACGGCATCACGTGTCATCAAACCCCAAAAACCAAAGGCCGGCTGCAAGATCGTTGTGAGTTCCCTTCAGCCTCACGTCCCCACGACAGATCACCTATTTGCATGGGACACTCCTTTTGGTATCCATCACTGATCCCAGCTCAGCTCCATTATACCTGAAGTCCTTATCGATCCAGTCCTTATGACCATACACAGCACTCTTGCACCACAGACAAAATCCTCTTATGCTGCGGGTGTTCTCTGCTGGACACAATTTTGTGACAAATACTCCATACCCGAGGCCGATCAAATGCCTGCATCCTACGCGCTTATCTGTGCTTTTGTCGCCGAACACAAGGGCCTCCAGATTGGTGGTGTCATCAAAAACTGGCTGTCTGGTATTAGAAGCTGGCATGTTATCAACCATGCTCCTTGGTATGGTGAGGACAATCCTTGGGTCGATTTCGCATGCAAGGCAGCCAACAAGGAGGGTGCTAAGCACAAGCACCCACTCCATGTGCCCATCTCCATCGAGCATCTTGTGTGCCTATGTGGCGCCATATCATTATCGGATCCATTCCATGCAGCTGTGTGGGTGGTCGCTCTTTGTACTTTCTGGGGTTGCAGGCGCCTTGGCAAGATGACTTTATCTATCAAGGCATCATTCGATGCATCCTATCACGTCCTCCAGTCATCATCGTACACAAATCTATCTAGTTATCTTATTGGTTACTCAATCTTATTCAGGGTCTCATTCCGCATACTGCATGACGGTACACATTCCGCGCATTTCCGTATTCCGTGGACCAAGACTACCAGGGAAGAGGGCGCTACAGTCATCCTTACTGGTCGCAACAATGCATTATGCCCTTGCCGGGCCCTGCACAACCATCTGGACGTCAATGTGGATATTCCATCCTCCGCAGGACTCTTTGCATATCATCTGCCGTCTGGAGCCCATTGCAACATGATCAAGCATATATTCTTGAATTCGTCACCTCTATCTGGAAGTCGGCATCCTTGGCCCACGTTTCCAGCCACAGTTTCCATATTGGTGGTGCTGTTGAGTTGCTACTTGCCGGTGTTCCTCCCGAGGTTGTCGCTGCTACTGGCGGACGGACTTCACTTTCCTTCCTGCTATATTGGCACTGCATGGAAGAAGTCCTACCCATGAGCATGTCGAAGGCATACAAAAAAATCCATCTTGATGAACTGGCTAGCATTTTCAAACAATTTCACATTGATCACAATATTGCTCATTCTTTATAGATAGTTTAATGGACACTTAACTTTAGACTCATTATTCGGACCTTCATTATTCCATGCTTATTCCACTTGCACTTGTATCATTTTAACATCTGGCTGAATAATGATTGCAACGTTGAACATACAATATTAAATTAAAATGTTGAACATTGAGACACATGATCCAACCAGAGCTCTACTCGGCTTGGGTGCCAGTCTGGACTCGGGCACATGTATGCCTCATCCAACCTACCAGTTGTGAGTTTCACTCTGGTTGGTATAGCAGGTTTGTTCTCGGCATACACATGCCACAAATCGGCTCATCCAGACACTCAGGACTTTCTCGGGCTTTTGGCTTTCATTTTTGAAATCCGGATGTGGAATGCTGAATATATTTTTGGATCACCCGTGCACCAGATCATCGACCCAGCCCGGTCCAATGCGGATGTCTTTCTGAACATGCGCCCTCCACCAAATCAGTTGGTCTATGGGCTTGGTTCAAAGCTCCGGATTCTCAAATTTTCGCAAAGCCCGCAAAAGTCCCAGGCACAACACAAACACCCATACTGGGTTTTTGTGACAGATTATTCTCTCTTGATAATATATTTAATGTCAGATTATTTGTCACATTGATTTTCTCATATCATCCTCCATCCACACTTGGTGGAACTCAAGCCAAGTTAGCTTATCTCCAAAATGGCTGCACGCCTTCTTTGTTCCCTCTTCCACTTGTGCTCGAGCTTTCGTTGTTTCTTTTGATATTTTTGCCTATTCAAATAAAATTTATCGGTTGCTATATTGCCAATTTGTTCATGTTGCAGTGCAAACATATGAAGGTGAATACAGGCAATGATCCACAAAGATGCATACTGGACACCTGGTTCACCATCAACTGATATATGCAGATTCTTTAAAGAGGACCACTGTCCTTTCAAGTATCCGACACAGTGCTCGGAGCGAATGTGAACCTGTGAAACAGACAAGTTGTATCGAGCATTCTCGGGGGCCAGTTTCTCAGGTCTATATATATTCAGCATTTATCAATAAGATAACAGATGAGAATACATACTTTTTGTATGGGGCTTGACACCATGCCTTGAGTGGGTATGCTGAGTCAGCCCACACCCATTCATTGTCCTTCAAAAGCTGCTTGTGCTGCTTGTATGTACGTGTTTCTTCCCATGCCGCTGTGTCATGCTGACTACCAGGAAGGCCAACTTCATAATCAATTATAGCACAGTCCAGGGTTGATACAAGCTTGAATAATGGAATAATCAGAATGAATACATAGCAAAAACACAGCAAAGGTCACAAGCACCTAGATGCTCAATGAATAACTTGATTTCCTAAAGAAACCTGGCCTTCAAAAAAGTGGAACAAGGGTACCATCCACCATAAGCCATCCATTCTGCCATGCTGGACAAGCTGTTAGAGTTGCCTAGTTTAGTCTCAGCTGATGTAGTCACATGTGATCACATGACACACATGTATGTAGCTGTAGAACGCCTTCTGGAGTCCTTAGTTACTCACTTTGGACTCCAGGCAAGTAGCTAGTCCTATTCCTCCTCAATACATTCAGTTACTCACTTCGGACTCCAGGCTCTCATAGCCGCTCTGTCTGATACACTGAGATGGCGAAACTCACCCAGCAGGTGTCTCGTACCGTCCCGAACTCGCCACCTTTCACAGGTTATGGGCCCCGCGCACACAGCGCTTTAAACTCGTTTTCCAACAACAGTCTCAACTTTCCATTTCCACACTCTCGCTCGTTTCGCTCGTACTTGACACACGGTTGCTCCTACTGCCACGTCATCGCGTCAGAACGTTCATCGCACACCCCAACGCATATCATGGCTTCTTCCTCTCTCCCCACCTTTGCCAAACTCAATGCCTCCAACTACCCAACTTGGTGTGGTGAGATGCAGGCTTGGCTACGCTCCCAGGGCGTTTGGCGCATCGTTTCCGGTCAATCCAAGGCCCCCACAGTCTCGTCGCCTCCCAAGGACGGAGAAGAGACTGCACTCGACGCCTGGTACCTCAAATCGGACAAGGCAGCTGGCTACATGTATCTGGCAGTGGATGAGAACCAGAAGATCCACTTTGCAACGATTTCAGACGATCCAGTGAAGATGTGGGCTGCCCTGGCTGCTGTACACCTTCAGAAACGTCCTGGTGCATGCTTCAACGCCTATGACGACCTCTTTTCGATCGGGAAGCAGGAAGAGGAGACTCTGCAGTCTCTTATGAACAGGGTGGACACAGCTATCAACCGCATTCAGGACCTTTGGCCTAAGGACTTCACCCTTTCCAGTCTAGATGATGAGCTGGCCAGCATGACACTCATCAGGGCGCTTCCAGACGAGTTCAGCGCATTCGCTTCGTCTCTCCTGCTCTTGGACAAGCTGGAGAAGTCCACAATTCATCAGGCCTTCGTTACAGAGGAGTCCCAACATCGCCATCGTGCCTCTGTCACTCCCAACGTCTCCTCTGCCCTTGCTGCATCGTCCTCGTCCTCTACAGCCTCCTCCACGCCCGAATGCACGTTCTGCGGCGTTAAATGGCACATCAAAGCGAACTGCAAGAAGTACCTCAAGTTCAAGGAAGATGCACGCGAAGAGGTCCGTCTCAACCGCTCCAAACCCAAGGGGCACAAAGCGAGGCAAGCGGAGCAAACAACGCCGGAGTTCGCTGGAAATGCAAGTGCACTGTCTCCAGAGCGACGCTGACTTCCATTAGCTCGCAGACACAGGCGCCACTAGTCATATGACGCCGCATCGCTGGATGCGCAATTACACGCCCCACATCGTCCCAATCAAGCTAGCAGACCATACCATCATCTACTCAGCTGGCATGGGGAGTGTAGTGATTCATCCGGTCATAAAGGGCCAGGAAGCGCGTCCTGTAGAGCTTACTCGTGTACTGCATGTTCCCCAACTCCGCAACAATCTATTGGCTTGTTTATACCTCACTAAACGCAAAGGGATCCGCTTGGAAGTCGATGACAGCACAATGTTCTTTAAACGCGACAGAACGACACTCTTTACTGCTACTGTCAACTCCCAGAACTGCGGTATCCTGGACGCTTCAACTGAGCCAGTTTCAGAGTATGCGAACGCGGCCTCAACTCTTCCAATGGACATCACACTTTGGCATCGTCACTGCGCACACCAATCAGGAAATTGATACAGGGCGATCTCGTCACTGGTCTTGTTGTCTCGTCGAAAGATGAACCCGACCCGATTTGCGAGGCATGCTTGGCAGGCAAAATGACCTCTGCACCATTTCCCAGCTCAACTAGACAATCCCTTGCACCGCTTGAACTCATCCACTCTGACCTTCATGGGCCTCTTCCTGTCCCCAGTCCGGAAGGATATCGCTACTGGATCACTTTCCTGGATGACCGCACCAAACTCCATGCTGTACACTTCCTAAAACGCAAAAGCGACGCATTTGATGCGTTTAAAACGTTCAAGGCCTATGCAGAGAACCAGGTCAATGCGAAAATCAAGGCTCTGCAGGATGACAAGGGTGGAGAGTACATGTCCAATGCTTTCCTCAAATTCACTGATCAGTGCGGTATTACACGACGCCACAGCACCAGGAATCGCCCCCAGCAGAATGGAGTCGCAGAGCGTGCTAATCGCACCATTTCTGACCATGCTACAGCCATGCTCAATGAATCCAACCTCCCTGCTTCCTTCTGGGCCTATGCGGTCGCTGCCTATGTCCATGTCTGGAATCGCCTCCCTACGTCGCCTCTGCCTGGTACAACACCCTACACTGCTTGGTTCAACAAGAAACCGGACATTAGCCATTTCCGAGTCTTTGGGTGCACTGCCTATGTCTATATTCAGCGAGATCAGCGCAAATCGCTCCAATCGCACATGGAGAAGTGCATCTTGTTGGCTATCCATCTGGCTACAAGGGCTGGCAGTTCTACAATCCGGTCACTAGGAAGTTTATCATCTCAGAACGAGCTATCTTCGATGAAAGAAGCTTTCCAGGCCTCAAGCGTACGTCTCCAGTCGACTTGACACCTGTTGGCACTCCTGCGACCTTCCCAGACGTACCGGATTCCGGGGGGGATGACAACTTCGTTCCTGAGCCCGAAATTGCGCCAATCGAACCAGATGCATTACCACAGCCTCTCCTAGCACCCAACGACGTTCCAGCGGATATTCCGCCACCAGACAGCCAGCTCCACCCAAACTCGAACAGCTTGCTTCTGACATTCCACCACATGCTCCAGAACGCGTTTCCCACCTCCTGCACCCGTTCCAGCGCCAGCTCACGCTCCTCGCGCTCCGCATCCACTAGAGGCACAGTGAGCCGGCTCGACGCTCTACTCGCATCCCAAACCTCCTAGAGAATGGTGGAAGGTCACTCCGGCTCCTGCTGCTCCTGCGAATGAAACGACGCTGGCCCTGCTCTAGACAATGACATGGAGAAATTCAATTTGCTGGAGCTGCCTCGACGTCGGATCCACACAACTACAAGCAGGCGCTGAAGAGCGATAATTTGGAACATTGGAAGGAAGCCACACTTGCAGAGTACAACACCTCATCCAAAATGGCACTTGGGAGATTGTGGATCTCCCATCAGGTGAAAAGGCCATTGGCTCTAGCTGGGTCTTTCACATAAAGACACATTCTGATGGCTCTATCGAACGCTACAAGGCTCGCATCGATAGCGAGTTCGGGACGGTATGAGACACCTGCTGGGTGAGTTTCGCGTCTCAGTGTATC
Source organism: Pholiota molesta (assembly GCA_014925825.1). Taxonomy (NCBI): domain Eukaryota; kingdom Fungi; phylum Basidiomycota; class Agaricomycetes; order Agaricales; family Strophariaceae; genus Pholiota; species Pholiota molesta. The sequence continues at coordinate 28,072 of JACGCK010000292.1, forward strand.
AGACAGAGCGGCTATGAGAGCCTGGAGTCCGAGTGAGTAACTGAGTGTATTGAGGAGGAATTGGACTAGCTACTTGCCTGGAGTCCGAAGTGAGTAATAAGGACTCCAGACGTCGTTCTACAGCTACATACATGTGTGTCATGTAATCACATCAGCTGAGACTGAAAGGCAACTCTAAATCCCCCCATGATCTGAACAGTCTCAGAAAGAAAGAGACAGAAATAAAGAAGATACTCTAAGGATAAATGCCCATCTGCTCTCTGCAGAATTGGACTTTGGTAGCTGGTAGAGCCTTGGTGAGAATGTCTGCAACTTGCTCAGCAGTAGGGATATAGGAAGGATGGATGATCTTGTCATTAACGGCATCTCGAAGCCAGTAGAAGTGCAGATCAAGGTGCTTCATGCGTCCATGGTGCTCAGGATTCTTGGAGACACTGATAGCGGATTGGTTGTCAATGTGGAGAGTGGAAGGCTGGCCAATGGTGTACCCAAATTCATGCAGAATGTTGTGCATCCATGTGATCTCCTTGCCTGCTTCAACAGCTGCAATGAACTCTGCTTCAGTAGTGGAGAGAGCGACGATTCCCTGCAGTTTGCTGCTCCAGCCAATTGCACCACCAGCCATGAGAGTCACATAACCACCTGTAGAGCGTCCGGTGTCTTTGCAATCACCATGAGATGCATCGCAGTAGGTGGTGAACATGTCCGGACCCAGCTCGCCTGAGTAGTGCAGCTTGTGCTCCAGTGTTCCCTTGAGATAGCGCAATAGATGTTTGACTGCTGCCCAGTGTGTCGGACCTGGATTGCTGTTGAAACGCGCTAGGTAGGCGACGACTTGAGCGATGTCGCTCCGGGTCATGGAGGCGAGATACTGGAGCGAACCGATGCAGCTGAGGTAGGGAACAGTGCGCATGAATTCAATGTCATCTGGAGTGGATGTGCCCATTTCCTTCGTTAGAACACAGCCAGGAATCATGGGAGTCGAAACAGGGCTGCAGTTGGTCATGTTGTAGCGCTCTAGGATGTCCAGGATGAATTGGCATTGGTGGAGTGCGATGGTGCGCGATTTACAGTCTCTAGTGATGCCTACACCAAGCAGGAACTCCGTTGGTCCGAGAATGCGGCATTTGAAGTGTCCAGCTAGCTGCTGAACCGCCCTGTCAATCGCAGCAGCGTCCTTGCAAGCAAAGGTGATATCATCGATGTAAATGGGGACGAAAATGCGTACAAGACCATCAGAGTAAATGTAGACAGACCGGTCTGCTTCAACTCGCTTGAAGCCCATGTGAGTGAGGGCAGTGTGTAGCTTGATGTTCCACTGTCTAGCAGACTGCTTGAGGCCATAGAGCCATTTCCGGAGCCTACAGACCTTGTTGGGACCTCAAGGTCTCCATTGGTGAAAGCAGCTGAAACGTCGACAGAGCGCAATTCCAGGTCCTCCGCAGCAGCAATGGCAAACGTCATCTGTATCGTCGCAGGACGAGGCGTCGGCGCGTGCACTTCCTGATAGTCGCGTCCGGGACGTTGTGAGCAGCCTTGGGCGACGATGCGAGCCTTGTAGCGTTCGATAGAGCCGTCAGAATGGGTTTTAATGCGAAAGACCCAGCTAGAGCCAATGGCCTTTTCACCTGATGGGAGATCCACAATCTCCCAAGTGCCATTTTGGATGAGGGTGTTGTACTCTGCAAGTGTGGCTTCCTTCCAACGTTCCGAATCATCGCTCTTCAGCACCTGCTTGTAGTTGTGTGGATCCGATGTCGAGGCAGCTCCAGCAAATTGAATTTCATCCATGTCATTGTCTAGAGCAGGGCCAGCGTCGTTCTCATTCGCAGGAGCAGCAGGAGCCGGAGTGACCTTCCACCATTCTCTAGGAGGCTTTGGGATGCGAGTAGAGCGTCGAGCCGGCTCAGCTGTGCCTCTAGGTGGATGCGGAGCGCGAGGAGCATGAGTTGGAGCCGGTGCGGGTGCAGGAGGTGGCGAAACGCGTTCAGGAGCGTGTAGTGGAATGTCAGAAGCAAGCTGTTCGAGTTTGGGTGGAGCTGGCTCGTCTGGTGGCGGAATATCCGCTGGAACGTCGTTGGGTGCAGGGAGAGGCTGTGGTAATGCATCTGGTTCGATTGGCGCGATTTCGGGCTCAGGAACGAAGTTGTCATCCCCCCGGAATCCGGTACATCTGGGAAGGTCGCAGGAGTGCCAACAGGTGTCAAGTCGACTGGAGATGTCTGCTTGAGGCCTGGAAAGCTCCTTTCGTCGAAGATAGCTCGTTCTGAGATGATAAACTTCCTAGTGACCGGATTGTAGAACTGCCAGCCCTTGTAGCCAGATGGATAGCCAACAAAGATGTACTTCAGGATGTGCTTCCTGACCCTTTATGACCGGATGAATCACTACACTCCCCATTCCAGCCGAGTAGATGATGGTATGGTCTGCCAGCTTGATTGGGACGATGTGGGGCTTGTAATTGCACATCCAGGCGCGATGCGGCATGTGTCTGCGAGCCAATGGAAGTCAGTGTTGCTCTGGAGAGTGGTAGGATCGAATGTGGACAGTGCACTTGCATTTCCAGTGAACCCCGGCGTTGTTTGCTGCTCCGCTTGTTTCGCTTTCTGTCCCTTGGGTTTGGAGCGGTTGAGACGGACCTCTTCATGTGCATCTTCCTTGAACTTGAGGTACTTCTTGCAGTTCGCTTCGATGTGCCATTTAACACCACAGAAGGTGCATTTGGGTGTGGAGGAGCACATGTTCACCACCTACTGTGTGCATTCGGGCAAGCTGGGTCCGGACATGTTCACCACCTACTGTGACGCGTCTCATGGCGATTGCAAAGACACTGGACACTCTACAGGTGGTTATGTGACTCTCATGGCTGGTGGTGCAATTGGCTGGAGCAGCAAACTGCAGGGAATCGTCGCTCTTTCCACTACTGAAGTGGAGTTCATTGCAGCTGTTGAAGCAGGCAAGGAGATCACATGGATGCACAACATTCTGCATGAATTTGGGTACACCATTGGCCAGCCTTCCACTCTCCACATTGACAACCAATCCGCTATCAGTGTCTCCAAGAATCCTGAGCACCATGGACGCATGAAGCACCTTGATCTGCACTTCTCAGTACTTTACCCTCCAGTACCCCTTAGCAGTGCTTGCCAGTGGTGAGCACTGCTTACCAGTGCTCACCACTGCTGAACCACTGATTTTCAGTGGTCACCACTGGTGAACTACTGATCTTCAGTGGTCTTCAGTGGTTATCAGTGGTCACCACTGCTCAACTACTGGTCAACCACTAATCTTCAGTGGTCACCACTAGTTGTCAGTGGTTGTCAGTGGTTGTCAGTAGTTGTTAGTGGTCAACCATTGGTCAACCACTGATCTTCAGTGGTCTTCAGTGGTCAACCACTAGCCACCAGTGGTTGTCAGTGGTCAGTAGTTAGCAGTGGTTGACCACTGATCTTTGGGGGTCTTCTGTGATTGCCAGTGGTCACTAGTGGTCTTCAGTGGTCAACTATTGGTCAATAGTGGTTAGCTAGTGCTCTTTAGTAGTCAACCACTAGTTAACCACTAGTCCTTACTACTCTTCAGTGGTTGCCAATGATTAACCACTAGTTATTACCAAGCACCACTAGTTCCACTACTGACTTCTTAATATTAGTCCATATTATAAACACTCAAAAGAAGTAGAATTCAACAATAGAAATATTTCAGTCACTACTAGATTCACTCTCCCCCTTCTCCTCCTCCTTATCTTCCTTCTTACTTTCTTCATTTTCTTTAGAACTGTTTGTCTCATTACTATCACTTTCTATACTACTATCAGATCTGTTTCTTTTAGATTGCTATGGTATATTATGGTTGTTGGATTTCTTTTCAATCTTGATGTGAACATGTTTTGCCTAGTAGAATAGTATTGAATACAAGAAGCACTTAAAGTGCTTGGACACTATGCACTTGAGAATTGAGTTGAATCTAGTCATTCAGCTATTGAGCTGCTCACCAGCTTTTGTGTTGAATTCTCACACCTAAATAAAGAAGTTGAAATAAATACAACTTATTAAGCCCTGGTGCACCAATAGTAGATATAAAACTCTCAGGCCAAAAATAGAGGGACTACCTTGTCCCGCCATAGCCCACTAGCTACTCAGGACACTACTTTCTGACTGACTTCCCATCCCTGGGTAGAGGATTTGCTTAACTTAAGCCAACCAGCACAGATAACCACTCTATTCCAAGTCACTGTCTTGCCTCCTGCCCAAACTCAGAGCATATCATGGGTTGACTAGTGGTAACCAGTAACCACTAAAGACAACTAGCAACCACTGACGACCTCTGTGTGAGTGGTGGCGAGTTCGGGACGGTACGAGACACCTGCTGGGTGAGTTTCGCCGTCTCAGTGTATCAGACAGAGCGGCTATGAGAGCCTGGAGTCCGAAGTGAGTAACTGAGTATATTGAGGAGGAACTAAGCTAGCTACTTGCCTGGAGTCCGAAGTGAGTAACTAAGGACTCCAGACATCGTTCTACAGCTATATACATGTGTGTCATGTGATCACATGTGACCACATCAGCTGAGACTGAAACAGGCAACTCTAACACTCTGAAGATCAGTGGTGACCACTAAAGAGCATTGACAACCACTGATAACCAGTGGTGACCACTAAAGAGCACTGACAACCACTGATAACCAGTGGTAACTACTGGTGAGGTCACCACTGGTTATCAGTGGTTGACCACTAATAACCACTAAAGACTACTGAGAAGCAGTGGTGAAGATCAGTGGTTGACTAGTGGTTGACCACTGAAGAGTACTGATAACCTCTGATGACTAGTGATTGACCACTGAAGACCACTAAAGATCACTGAAGATCACTGAAGATTAGTGGTTCACCAGTGGTGACCACTGGTAAGCAGTGCTCACCAGTGGTGAGCAGTGGTTACCACTGCTAATTTATACCACTGGTTACCAGTGGTTGAGCAGTGGTGAGCAGTGGTCCTAATTCTTCAATTAAGCTTATAGATAGGCATTATATGGTAGAATTTCATTTTCAACTAGTGGTCACCACTGCTCAACCACTGCTCCGCCACTGCTTAGGGGTGCTGGAGTGTAAAGACCTCGCACTTCTACTGGCTTCGAGATGCCGTTAATGACAAGATCATCCATCCTTCCTATATCCCTACTGCTGAGCAAGTTGCAGACATTCTCACCAAGGCTCTACCAGCTACCAAAGTCCAATTCTGCAGAGAGCAGATGGGCATTTATCCTTAGAGTATCTTTCTTTATTTCTGTCTCTTTCTTTCTGAGACTGTTCAGATCATGGGGGGATGTTAGAGTTGCCTATTCAGTCTCAGCTGATGTGATCACATGACACACATGTATGTAGCTGTAAAACGATGTCTGGAGTCCTTATTTACTCACTTTGGACTCCAGGCAAGTAGCTAGTCCTGTTCCTCCTCAATACACCTCATTTTACTCACTTCGGACTCCAGGCATTCATTGCTGCTCTGTCTGATACACTGAGATGGCGAAACTCACCCAGCAGGTGTCTCGTACCGTCCCGAACTCGCCACCTTTCACACTACCAGCTACCAAGGTCCACTTCTGCAGAGAGCAGATGGGCATTTATCCTTAGAGTATCTTTCCTTCTTTCTTTCTTTTATTTCTGAGACTGTTCAGATCATGGGGGGATGTTAGAGTTGCCTACGTGCACGTGCGAGTGTCGTCCAAACAGATTGATGAACGGGCCTTGTCTGGAGTGGACAAGGGCACAGGAATGAGTATGGGTATTTGAGACAAAGAGCTACATATGACATCGGTAAACTCATGTAAATGTTTGTACCTATTTACGTAGTGGCTGTGATGTACGTAGATTCTAACAAATCCATTCCCTTTGAGGGGACTTTTTGAGACCAGTCAGGATGCTTTCTTTTGTAGTTCTTCTTGCCACCAGTTCCAGAGTGAGCACAGACATAGACAGTCCTTTCAAGATAGCAAGCAATCAGCCCAAAGCTTCACCGAAATTCTTCGAAGCTTGATACATTTCAAAGCCTCTTCCTGAGCCAAAAATAAAAGAATGTCTTCCCAGGAGCCCCAAGACATATGATATTGCCCAGACTCAAAATCAGAGAGATAGTTGCCATAGAGTTTTTGAGGACTGCTAGCTACAATGTCCTCAGGAATTGGTGAAGATCTCAGATCAGTTATGTCCCAGACAAGTGTCAACATGATTTCGAGCCCAGCATCACTAGAAGTCTGTTCTGGCACAGTGTGTTTGAGCCTAAACTTGGAAAATAATAAAGTCACTATAACATCCATGAAATTTAATAAATAGCGGTGTCCAGCAGCTATGTGAGGAGATTGAATGAGAATTGTGAGCAAGCATCAAGGAGTTAAAAAAAGCCCAGAAGAAAAAAATGTGCAACATGGCATATACTGTATCTGACCCAGTAACAGGTCACACAATTGCAATAGCTCAAACACATTTTCTCAATGAGTTTTTGAGTGTTTAACAAGCAGTTTTTTGAATTCTACAAAAGAAGTGTAGTAGATTATGATCATACAGCTTTTGGGTGAAAAAAAATCTATGGGTATTGAGCAACCGGCATCTGACCCATTACAGTGTGTGACCTATAGTATGCCCTCAGCAATCATTCACACAATAGCTGGAGTGCGCAAGCTTCCTGAAGGCCTTGAAGTCAATACAGTCTTCATTAGAGTTGAGATCCTGAGCACATAACAGAAGATAGCCATCTTTTGTGATGGAATAAGGAAACCCAGATGTGCAAGAAATCCATCGGGAAGCCTCAAGGCTGTAAAACTGTGTCAAATGGTGTTCCTGCCACATCATATGATAGTTGGAGGTCCTCTGATTCATCCTATACCATGTAGGCCATAGGCTGGCAGGTGAGTGCCAAAGGCATGAGGGTCAATCACATCTATAACTTGGATGGTTCAACAGTAACCATTCAACTCTGTATACCAAGACCAGATAGCTCAGTGGTTAGAGCATCCCCCTAGATTGGGAAGGTCCTTGGTTCAAACCCAGGTCTGGTCATATCATTTTCCAAGGTCACCCGATTGGTTGATTATAACAAACTGGACTCACCAAGAGCTAGGCACCACATTGAGATCAAATCCAAAGTCATTGTAAGGATCACCAGTTGTTATGATTGCCTTGCCGCACCCTCCCCTGTTTCATTTCTCTTATCAACTATGGACTATATCTCTTGGGCTGCGCCCCCCCTTTCATTTCCTTGATACGTGTTTCATACTTGATACGTGTTTCACATCTGATACGTGTTTCATATGAACAATCGATACGTGTTTCTTAGACAGTGCGTAGCCACCATCTCATAGTATAAATATTGTAGGAAGGTCCTGTAAATTCCTCATCTCATTCTTTATTCGATTGTTCTCTTCTCCTAAACTCTTCGCTCGACCACATAAGCATCTTCAAGGCTATGACAAGCCTTAGTGTTTAGTGCGTCTCACTCAGAGTCTCTAAGACTGTTGCCACACGTGGATATCTATCAATAGATCATCTACACGTGTTAGGCTCGAAGTCTTAACAAAAGATTGAGATCCCAATCCGGCTTGCCAATACCAACGGCAGCCAACCCAATCGACCACCACGGACCCGACAGACATCCCCGACTATTCCGACTGGCCTCGGAATCACCCCCAGTATAACCCAACATCCCCTTTTGGAAATTCAATCTTTACCACCCCGAATCCGACGAACACAACTGAACATGACTCATTTTTTCCAAATGAACCATTCCTACCGACACTTCCATTTTCTAGACCAACTTTGCCAAGCCAATCATCAACAACCACTACTGCCACACCCGGCTCATTCAGTAGTCAATCGACAGAACCGTATCAATCTGCGATCGCAGAAGAAACCGAAGAAAACCTCACTCAGCAGCTCCAAAACCTCGAAATCCCAACAGAAGAAAACAGTCAGGTTCAACCTATGTCCCAAGTAGAACCCTCGACGGAGAAGAAGGGGCTCAAACACAAGGAGCCAGACCCCTACGATGGGAACCGAGCCAAGTTCGAACACTTCTGGCAAAGTGTGGAGCTATACATACTCACCAACGCCCATAAGAACCTTGATGACCAAGATATCATTGCCTGGGTTCTCAGCTACATGACCAAGGGTGGAGCGCTTCAATGGAGAAACTCCTTTTTAGCAGACAAAAAGAAGAAGAGCACCTCAGGTTCAAAAATATATGATCTAGGAAAATTCGAAGACTTTGAAAAAGAAGTCAAGAAAACCTTTTTTTCAGCAAACACAGCACGAACCGCCCTACAGGAACTCGTCACTCTCTGGATGGAGAATGGAAAAGCTGAAGACCATGTTGCCAGATTCAATACATTGGCCGCGCGTGCTGGAATCGAATCCAACACAGACCTCATGCGCAAATTCGAACGATCCCTTCCCCGAGACATACGATACTGAGTTAGCATGTGGCCAGAAGTCTCTACATTACGAGAGCTTCAGGACCATGCTATCACTGCCGATAATGCTGCAAGACGCATGAATTTTGATGACAACCACAACCGTCGTCAACAGCAGACAAGGCCATACTCGGACAGAGGCAAAGACAGTGGTAGTTATTACTATTGGCCCGAGACGAAGACGAAATCGGCGCCATGAAAAGAGTACATGGGGGAACCCATGGAAATTGACAGAGTCCTGACGGACAAAGAACGCAACAACCATTTCAAAAATGGACTATGCTTTAAGTGCCACAAATGAGGCCACATCGGTCGCAATTGTCCAGACTCGAAGAAGACCGACTACCGCCGCATGGATGAAAAGAAGACCACAGCCGCTCCCATATGCCCTTACACACGCTCCTACGAGGAGCGACAAGAACCTCGCAAATGGACCCGAAAGGAGATGGTGCAAGCCATCCGATCCATGACAGATGAACAGCAAGATGAATTGTACGATGAAGGGTTCCGTCTGGGACCACCTGAATCCACAAAGGACAATGACGATGAAGGATTGGATTTTTAAAGAAGAGGCATGTACTGATGTCATGGCCTCTTGTACTGAACATTGTGTCTGTAGTTACTGCGCGACTGGATCGCAAATCTATATATATCCCACTTTCGCTTCAATTGCAGTGCAATTCGAAAATCGTCAGAGACAAAGCTCTTGGAGACACAGGAGCCACCGGAAATTTTATCGACAGTGACTATGTCCAAAAGAAACGAATCACTAAAATTCCCATGCAACCAATCGATGTCTACAATGTAGATGGAACGAAGAACAAGAAAGGAACAATCACCCATTATGTGAAACTCCTAACCACCATTGGAGGAAAACAAACATGGGAGAAATTCTACATCACCAGACTAGGAAAACAAAAAATCATCTTGGGACTACCATGGTTCCGACATAATAACCCAATGATCGACTGGAAAACAGGAGAGATATCCTGGAAACAAACTAAAAAGACACTGGAACCCAGCCCAAAATTCAAATAAGCCAGCGCACAATGCTGCAGAAAAAATCTGGATCCCAGATCAAAATCGAAGAATAGCCGGTTCTCAAAACCGCAGAAACACCCGATCCTTATCAATCTGTAGAAGCAGAACTGGACAAAGACGAAATCAATGATGATTTCAGATAAGAACAATTGCACAGGAATTAGCTGAAAAATACAACATCAAAAAGACAACATACCAATCGAACAACAGATTCCAAAGAATACCACGAATTCTTGGACATATTTCGAAAGGAATCCTCAGACCGATTCCCAGCCCGACGACCTTGGGATCACGCCATTGATCTCAAACCAGATTTTAAACCAAAAGACTGCAAAATATACAATCTCTCTCCAGAAGAACAAAAAGAACTCGACAACTTCATCGAAGAACAAACCAAGAAAGGATATATCAGACCTTCGAAATCTCCGATGGCATCACCATTCTTTTTCATAAACAAGAAAGATGGAAAGCTCAGACCTGTCCAAGACTATTGCAAACTCAATGAAGGAACAATCCGAAACCAATATCCACTCCCCTTAATTTCAGAAATCATCGACAAAATAGGAAACAAGAAACCGAAATATTTCACAAAATTTGATGTATGATGGGGATACAACAACATCCCATCAACAAGGGAGATAAGTGGAAAGCTGCCTTCAAAACCAACCGAGGACTCTTCAAACCAACAGTCATGTTCTTTGGAATGAATAACAGTCCAGCTACATTCAAGCCTTTATGGATTCAATATTCCGAGAACTGATCCTTGAAGGATTTGTTATCGTCTACATAGATGATATCCTGATCTTTTCACAAACTAAAGATCACCTGAAAGAACTCACGAAATGAGTATTAAAGATCCTACAAGAAAATGATCTATTCCTGAAACCAGAAAAATGCTTGTTCTGTGTCACATCCATCGAATACCTTGGGCTTATCCTTAAAGAAGGACACATTGCAATGGACCCAGCCAAACTCCAAGGACTCAAAGAATGGCCGACACCAAAAACAGTCAAGAATGTACGATCATTCTTAGGATTTGGAAACTTCTATAGGAAATTCATCAAAGACTACTCAAAACACGCACAACCACTGCATGAACTCTTAAGGAAGAATGAACCATTTGCCTGGACACCAGCACGAAACCAAGCATTTGAGAAGCTAAACGGAAATTCACCGAAGAACCCGTATTAGCAATGCCAGATCAAACCAGACCATTCCAATAGAATGTGACGCCTCCAAATATGCATATGGAGCTGTTCTAACACAAACCGACACCAATGGATTCCAGACACCCAGTTGCATTCTTATCAAAAACATTTTCTGAACGGAACGGAACTATGAAGTATATGACCGAGAACTGCTTGCCATGATTCGTGCACTTGAAGCATGGCAACACTTTATCCAAGGAGGACGACATACCACACGGATATACTCAGACCACAAGAATCTAACCTACTGGAGGTCACCACAAAAACTCAACAGACGACAAGCGAGATGGACACAAACCCTGTCGGAATTCGATATAGACCTTGTACACAACCCGGGGCACAAATGATCATAGCAGATCTACTATCAAGAAGAGCAGATCACATTCCCACCACTGATAATGACAATGACAATGTCACAATGTTACCCGAACGATTATTCGTGAATATGATCGATCTGGATCTACAAGACAAGATCGCAAATTCAAAAAATTACGACACCGATGCAACAATAGCACTTGAAGCTCTCAAGAAAGAGGGACTGACAGAACTAAAGAACACACTCCATGACTGGAGAGTGGAAGAATTCAAAGGACAAAATGTCCTCTTCTTCAAAACAAAGTCTATATTCCAAATGACGGACAACTTAGAAGAGAAATCACACGACAATACCACGACTCAAGAACAGCAGGACATCCAGGAGAACTCGAAACTTTCAATGCAATCCGAGAACATTATTTCTGGCCACAAATGCGAAACTACATCAAGAAATACGTGGAAGGATGCCCCCTATGTCAACAATTTAAAATCATAGACATCCTGCAAACCCTGCATTGCAACCAACCCCAAAAGCAGTTAACACAAGACCATTCGCTAATTGCTCCATGGATTTCTTAACTGACCTCCCACCAATCCAAGGATTCGACTCATTTTATCGATAGTGGACTATCGCCATATGAAGGGGTAATTATCATCCCTTGTTCCAAAAACATCGATGAAGAAACCACCGCACAACTTCTATTGGACAATCTATACTCAAGATTTGGATGCCCAGACTCAATCACATCAGACAGAGGACCCCAATTTGCAGCAAGAGCATTTAGAGAACTCCTAAAGAAGACATTAGAAACGGATTCCTTCCTATCGACGGCTTATCACCCACAAAGTGATGGAACGACAGAACAATATAACCAAGAAATTGAAGCATATCTATCGATCTACTGCTCCAATAACCCAGAAACATGGCTTGACAATATCAAACTTGTCGAATTCACACATAACAATCGAAGACATGCAGACAGGAAACACACCCCATTTGAACTCATGTATGGATCAACGCCAAAACCCTACCCTCTTCCCTACCAATATACGAAATTCCCATCAGTAGAAGAACGACACAAGAAACTAGAACAAGACAGAAATGAAGCCCTAGCAGCACATGAATTCGCACGGGCAAAGATGGCTGAATGAAAGAAGCAAGACGGCTTCAAACCATTTAAGGAAGGAGATCTCGTATGGTTATCAATGAAGAACCTGAAAACAATGGACAACAAGAAACTGAAACCCCAACGAATTGGACCATGCAAAATCCTTAAAGCCTATCCAAATCAACTGACATACAAGCTCAAACTCGATCCTGGATGGAAACTACACGATAACTTCCACGCCATCCTTCTGAAACCTTACATCGAGAATGATATATATGGAAAACATAATCACAACCCCAGACCAGACATCATCGACGGAGAAGCAGAATATGAAATCGAGAAGATCCTACGACATCGATCACGAGGCAACAAATGGGAATATCAAGTCAAATGGGTTGGATATCCGAACTCCGAAAACACATGGCAAACTGCCACATCATTCAAGAACGCCCAAGATATTCTTGACGAGTACCAACGAGCACACCCCATCACACAGCATGCCCCAAACGACAACTGTGATCAGGATGTCAGCATGGAACCAATCAAATTGAAAAAGATAATCAATCACAATCCTGAAGAAGAAGACAATGATATCCACTACTATGCACGCGATGCTGCGCGCTATTTCCTAAATCTCCCACTGCCAATACCACCAGTGCCAAAGTTTGAAACGCCACTCCCACCCCCAATAGAAGATCAATTATACCAACTCTGCAGACACCTCACCTAATCAACGTGCCTGGCTCACCAAAACGCACCCTCACAGTCAAACGGTCATTCAAACAGCTTAAAAAGGCCGTCTCCTCTCTGATATCCTCATCGAAATCGCAACCCAACTAGTCGACCATGGAGAACTTGGACTATGGACAATTCACCACCATAACCTACGACGCTGAAGACCAACGACGACTCCTCAGCTATATTCCCGATTCTCAACCCGAACTCATTTGGGCCATACAACTCCAGTTCAACATTGATGCCCATGGAATAAACACCCTCCGCGAATACGAAAGAGTCAAACGAATGCTCGAAAACACCCGCCGTGAATATGAAAGAGTCAAACAAATGGCCAGCGATAACTATGACTACCTTCTTTCTATGTTGATCCCAGAGTTTACCGCTCCCTTCTTTTACACTCCCCTCCCACTTGATTCACCCCCATACAACCCAGGCCACAACAGTGTTCTTCCTGAAGAAGAGGAACACTTCGAAACACCACCCGAATCACCAGAACCAGGCTCGCCACTCCCCAACACCCCAATCCCAATCAATCGCGAAGTGATCGTCATTAGTGACTCGGACTCGGACTCAGAACCAGAAGATCCCAACATCACTCCATCCCCATCGATGCCATCCCTTATCCACTCTCCCACCAGCACCGTTGTCGACAACCGTGAACACCAAACGATATTCATTCGAGACCTGGTTGATGGAATCGCACAGAATATACGAACAGTTCCCATGGGAGTCACCAGAAATGCAAGAACTCAACGACGAGCTAACCCACGACAGCAACGATGCTTCTATTGCAACGAAGAAGGGCATATTCGACGTGACTGTCCTATTCGACTCACCAGACGACGATCCACCTAGATCGAATCCAGAGGCTTCGAGGCTGAACCAGAGGTAATGTTATGATTGCCTCGCCGCACCCTCCCTGTTTCATTTCTCTTATCAACTATGGACTATATCTCTTGGGCTGCGCCCCCCTTTCATTTCCTTGATACGTGTTTCATACTTGATACGTGTTTCACATCTGATACGTGTTTCATATGAACAATCGATACGTGTTTCTTAGACAGTGCGTAGCCACCATCTCGTAGTATAAATATTGTAGGAAGGTCCTGTAAATTCCTCATCTCATTCTTTATTCGATTGTTCTCTTCTCCTAAACTCTTCGCTCGACCACATAAGCATCTTCAAGGCTATGACAAGCCTTAGTGTTTAGTGCGTCTCACTCAGAGTCTCTAAGACTGTTGCCACACGTGGATATCTATCAATAGATCATCTACATGTGTTAGGCTCGAAGTCTTAACACCAGTGTCCTCAAGTACCCACTTTGGCCAGGAGGGACAGTCATGGATGGCAAGTATGATGGGGTCTGCTAGATGCTGAAATACGAGTCTGAGCATCAGGAAAAAATATCAAGAAGACGACTCATATGCTTCCAAAAAACAACAGTGAAGCATGCTGCCAGTGCTGCCCTCTCTGCTGACTGCTTCAGATGCTCAGCTTTTTCCTCCACTGGCTGTCTGTGATGCCTAGCTGGGAAATACTCGAAAACATGGACCAGCCTGGGATTGAACTCAGGACCTCACACTCCAAGGTTCCAAGGCACAGCATGCTAACCATTACACCACCAGCCCATGTTTAGGCCATGACTTAGAGTCTTCAAGTGATGCCCCAGACACCCTTGTGCTGGATCCCTGGGATAGGTGACTCGTTACCATCTGGTACAGACCCTAGGTCCTGCAACATGTGGCTGGATAAAGGGCCAGTCGTCACACTGCCGCTGATTGAGACAATTGGGCTTGTGGTCTGAAAGATGGCACCTGCTGTCAGCGTGAAAAGATAATCACTTGAGTTTCACCAGAATTTACTTTATTCGGGTTATTCCAATTATGCTCAGAAATTAGTTCCAGTTAACACTATTTCAAAATATGTAGTAATTGAAACAAAGTTGATAGGAGACTAGAGATCGTTAGAGTTGGTGTGTAAGTATATTCGTGGCTTGAAGTATTGATGTTAAGAGTATAAGACTGAGAAAGTAACCATTTACTTCTAGAAATTCAGTATGTGTTAAGTTCAACTCATTATAGTTGAACTGTTAATTCGAAGTAGATGTAGATTTGCGCTAGTCTAATAGTTAAGCAGTAGAAGTATTTGTTCATAAGTGGATCAGATTGGGATCACACCAAATTCTTAAGAAGTATGTATTTGATCAAACTTGGGATTAAGTACTTAAGTGGAAGTTGATCAGACTTGGGATCAACTTCGGTCAGTTCAGGCAAGTGGGGGTCAAAATGAATTGAGAGTGAATTGTATTTCAAGGGAAAACTACCAACTATTTATGCTAATTCTACTTTTGTGGCTACACTATGTTATTTGGTATTTGTTAATCAATCATTATGCTGTTGTATAGCTTTGCACAGTCCATTACTATGCCGTTGTGCCAGTAGCACTGCTGTGCACAGTTAGTTGCCATATCATTGCACTATTTGCATAGCTTTGATCAGCCAGCATAGTTTTGCATCATTGGTTGCTGTAGGTGTTGCTTGATCAGTAAGCCATATTGCTTGATCAGGAAGTGGGTTAATCAGTAAGCAAGTTGTTTATAATTAGTTCTAGATCAGTAAGCAGTATAACTATTTATAGATCTGCATAGCCTTGCTTATCCAGCCTGCTTGATTTATAGTTCTTATAGTGCATGTGATCTGATAAGTCAGGTGATTGTAGTATTATTGTTTAATTTTGCTAAGTGAAGGTAAGTGATTTGATTTGGACTTTACTCCAAACAAAATTGACACCTGACATCTGCGGGGAACAAATTACAACTGTCCTCAGTTGCAAGAATCAAAGTTTAACTCATCTTCACTTGTGGTCAAAATCATAAGTTCTCTGAATTCTCAAGTATTTATACATCAAAATGAAAAGAGCTGACTATGGTACAAGTGTAGAAAGGAACATTGCGAATGATAAAAAGAGTGTTGAAGGAAATATTCTAACATCATTGTAGTTTTCCTTTAGATAATGAATAAAAAGGAATAAAAGATATACTTAATGATATTGAGATGTATTTTGCTCCTTAACGATTCCCCATAATACTAGTCTCCTCCTCCAACCTTTTGAAATGCATATCGAAGCTTGGCCATTGATTGTTGTCGACATGCTGTATTCAGTTGGTTCCTGAAGTTTTCAGCATGGCATTGGGAAGAGAAGGACGATAGGAGGCATATTCAAGCTTCCTCAGTGTGAATGGTGTTGTTTGGATTGAAGGCAACTGCTTCAACATAGCTTTCAAATTTTCCATACAGACAAACTTGAGTGAGGTGATAACAGAAGTGTTGGTTGGGAGTCGTTGGTAGGATCTTCTATGAAGATCACAGGAGTCCCCTTCTGTAATTCTTCAGTTCATATGAGTAACTTTGGATTGAGTATGAATTGCCATATTATCCCTGAAGGCATGCGCGAATTTGACGAGTATGATGGCTTCCTTCGTGATGAACAGCGGATCAGAATTAGAGCAGGTGTCACTATAAATGTCCTTGGGCTTATTCCAGCGTAGCCCCAGTATATAATTTTGGAAGTTGGCTGGGAGTGTTCAGTCTGGTTGACCATGAAGAGGCAGAGAGGCGATGTAGGGACACCCTTCGCTATTGGGGGCATTGATTTCTGTGTTAGGAGGTATGACAGTTTTTGCTCCATATCTATATTGGCATGAGAAGTCACCAAGTTGTCCAGAGGAAGATCGGTAGAAGGCTGAGCAACAAGGGCAGATAGAGGAGTAGGTAGTATGCAGACTCTAGACATATGCAATAGGTGAGCAGTGGGGGGAAGAGAAGAGATTGGTTGTCATAGCAGTTTCACCTGAGAATGAATGCCTGTCAACATTGTTTATCATAATACGCAGCATATTGAATTTGTTGCCATTGCGGGACTTGGATGCAGGGATGGAATTGAAGTTAGCCGAAAAACGGCTTGGAGGCATATAGTACATGTCTAAGGGTAAGATCTTTTGCAAATCTTCAGTGGAGTTGAGTGTTGGGACATTGTTTTTGTACAAGAGAGGGAATGTAAAATTTGTTCAAACATCCCTTATCAACTTATTAGTTGTGCTATTTTCTCTTGACTGTCCTGATCAGGCTATTTAATCTGAGTGATCAAGATCTGAGCTTGACTCTGTTTTGGATTCTTCCTCTGAATTTTGTTGCATAAAGGCATGCTTTCGTGTTATGTATGGTAGTAGACGAAAAGCAGCATAGGTTTCTTAATGGAGTGCCTTCCAATTCTTTGAGTTTGTAATTTCCTCCTTGGTCATTTGGTGTACCTCGTAAGGTCCTAAATAGCAGGGTTTATGCTTCTGGTCATGTGACATTTCAATAGCAGTATTCCGAACTAGTATAAGTTCTCCTGGTCGGTAAGTGTTTTTCACTAGACATTTCTTAAATCGCTTCTCAAATTGTTCCTTAGATGCAAATCTTGCTTTCTTCAAGCGGCTGCTTGTGCAATATCCTCAGAGTGTTTGGCAATTTGCCTTGATCGAAGAGCAATAGATCTGAAGTTGTTATTCCGGATTTAAAGTCTTTGACTAAAAAGGTTGCCTCGGCTAAGTCTAGGGTAGTATTGGTTCAGTGGCATGAAGAAGTTGGAATGGATTTTCCATCAAATATAACTAAAAGAGGAGGTCGTTTCCCATTCTTTTTGTATAATTTGGCATCCTTGATAAAGAATTCCATTGCTTTGGCAAGGAATCATCGTTTAGCTTGAACATTATTGATTATAGGTGATTCTAATGTTGTTAAAAATTGTCAAATGTCCTGGAGTAATTTATCTTGGGTTGCACGAGCAGAGTATATGACAGGAATGTTGGATGTATGTGTTGTGGATGGGGATTTTGGTATACAATTGGATTTGAAAAAGGAGGAAAATCATGATATGGGATCAAGGTTAGTAGGGCAATGTCGTCTAACCAAGAGTCATCATCTTCTTCGATGATTTCTCCTTCAGCTAGAGGGCGTTGGATAGAGCATCAGGCCCTTTATGTTTTTCTGCAGAAACATGTATAAGTTTGAAGTCAAACATTAAAATCCCTTGGATCCATCGATTGATAGCTGCATTTGGTTGTAGATCTGGTTCATTTAACATTCCCTTGATGTATTGTGCATCAACTTCAACATGAAGATTAGTTACACCAATAGTATATAGTCTCCATTTTCTCAGAGCTTTGTATAATCCAAATAATTCTAGTTTTGGCTGTGAGTATCTGGACTCTCTTTCACTCATAGGAATTGATCCATATTGTGCAGGTCTCCTTCGATCATTTTCATCAAGTTGGGAAAGTATCATTCCAGCCGCTTCGTTACTTGAATCTACGGAAAGAAAGACAGGTTTATCCAAAGTGTAATCTATAGGTCGCAAGGGGGCAGATGTTATTAGTTCTTTGATCTTTGTAAATGCCGCTTGTCAGTGATCATCCATATGAATTCTTTTCCAATATGGTATAATCCAGTAAAAGGGCAAACAATCTGAGAGTAATTTGGAATCCAAATCCGCACTGTTCTGCATAGGCCTAAGAATTGTCGGACTTCTTTTGGTGTTGATGGAGGAGGCCAGCTTAATATCTTGGATACCTTCTCGGTATCTGGTGCTCATCCTTCTGCATTGCATAATTGTCCAATTATTAAGACTTCAGGCAAGCAAATTTGGGCTTTATTAGAGGCAAATGTAGCTCCAGAACAGCTGACTTGGTGCATAACCCAATGTACGTCTTGGGCATGTTCCCATATAAAGCAGCAGATCCCTATGTTTTCTTTTAGAACTTCTGGATTTCCATCAGAATCTAGGTACATGGTTTTTGGGCCTTTTATTGGAAGGTCATTGATAAAAATGTTGGCAACATGTGGCATTTCATCTTGGAGTACTATAACCATGCATTTCTGAATTTCTGCTGGCGAATTGGTAAATCCAGTGGGTAAAGAGGTTATCTGAAGCAATCCTAAAGGAGTCATGAAAGCAGTGAGCTCTCTACTTTTAGGATGTATTTTTTGGGCATCAAATCCCCAGAAGAGATTAAACACAGTATAACATTTGATGTCCTGCAAATCCCTCAACAAAATCATCTACAATGGGAAGCATGCCTGCATCTCGTATAGTAATTCTGGCTAAAGGTTGAAGGTCATGAACAATACAGAGTTTTCCATTCTTCTTTAATACTACAAACCATCGTGATTGGTAGGAGGATTGACTTTGCTCATATACTCCAGCTCCAATTTGAAGCTTGAATACTTCCAATACCTTAGGCATTATTCCGGGTGGGATAGGAATATTTTTGTATTCCCATGGAGTATGTTCTACTGTAGGAATGATGTAGGGTGAAAAATAGGATTCTTTTAAGGTTCCTCGTTTAGCATCTTCAAATGCAATTCCTGCTTCATTTAAGACCATAATATGTTTTGAATAATTTCTCTTCTTCTGGCCATAGAAATCCTTTAGAATTTACTTTTAAATCATTCATGTGTTCATGTGTAATTTTCTTTGTAGGAATAAAATCAGGTGGATGAATGGTTAGAGGTGGTAATGTTAAAAGAGGATCTTCTGGAATTTGTTGTGTCACTTGGCAGTCTGCAGGAAATGAAGTAGATACAGGGTGAATTTGCTTATCCATGCACTTATATGCTGTAAATGATTCCAAAAGTTCTTCTTCAGATGGACATAGAATATTCATCATCATCTTCTATCTTGAAGTCAGTTATTGTTTCGATTATATATAAGTCATTCTCTAAATCAATAATTAATGGATCATCATGTTCGATGTTCTGACTATTAAAAGGAAGAATTTGAATGGATAAGTTTGAAAGATAATTAGAAGGTCTGTGGGAGATATGATTGGATTGTTATCCAGTGCAGGGAACATGATTGAATTGTTTGTATCATAATTCCTTATATCAAATCCTGTGTAGTCTTTTTGTTTAAGACATTAATATAATGGATAATACAAGTTGAATTTTTTACATATACAGCAGAGTGGTTGACATAAAAATTCATATATAAGGTGTGATCGACAAAAATGAGATAATTGTTAAAGCAGTGATCAAAAGGATACAACCAAGCATTAGAGAATTTAAAATAGAAGGGATTATAGAAGCAAAAATTGGTAGTAAAAGTTAAACATTGATGATCATATTGATAAGAATAATAAATAGAATAAATTTTACAATGTATAGAAAGATAGAAGAAAATATTAAAATAAAGCGACAGGTACAGTTATCCACTGTCATGTGGGACAGGATTTCAATCTTCAACGTAGTTCTCCATTACCACTGCATTCTTTGACAAAAAATTGCGGTAGTTCATAGGTAAGGTATTTGTTTATCTATACCAAAAAGAATCAAAGTGAAAACGGCATTCTTGGACACTGTGTATGCATTTCTGCAGAGGAGCTCTATTTTTGGCATTTCCTACGACATGGACAAATTCCGTAAAGCTCTCAGAAATAATGGAAACCAAGCTAGCTCGCCATTCTTTTTTCCATTTTTACGCTGTGTGGCTGCCATAGTCCTCATATTTTTAAGAATAGATCTATGAACCTCAGAAAACCGCCATAGTCTGAAAAATATCTCAGATCATCAAAATAATCATGAATTGGCATCATTTCAAGTTCATTTTGCTCTTCCAGGCAGTTGTAGCCTAGTAAAATGGTCAGAACAAAGTTTCAAGCTTAGATATAGAAATATAATGGTT
>JACGCK010000293.1:0-48326 GCA_014925825.1 Pholiota molesta
CTCGTTTCCGTCGTGACTGTTTCCATCGCTTTGATCCTCTTGGGCTTCGTGAGACTGCCTAATGAAAAGGACTACCGAAGGGAAAGTGTCGCCGATGTAGAGGAACCACAGGTTTCGACCTCCGAAGGTGCACCGTCGAGGACACATGCCCACGACGGTACATTGGTTGACGATAACGTTGAAGACGACTCTAGAGCACCGCGCAAACGAAACAACAAAGTTACATCGTATGGGGCTACATAGTCTCTGTTTATGAGGTTTTGTGCTAGATTTTTTGGCCGGATTTATGACGCCTGTTTGGTGATAATTCCTCGTTTTATTATGTAGACATCTCGAACTGAATCAAACAATGATATGTTGAGTGCGAGGATAGTTTCGTTTCTGGGGCTGCTGGTCTTTCCACTATCCCTGCGCCTATCCATGGTTTGGTGGTGTGTATATGGGCGCTTATTCTTTCAGGCTAAATGCAAATATTTCGGCCATAAGTTAGCCAGATATTAGGTGTGCTACACTGTAGTTATATTTAATTGTCTTCTTGTGTGTGTGTCGTTGCCGACTTCAAGAAACCTTCCGCAGGTTTTTGCATCGAGAAAGCATATTTCAGCCTATGAACGTTATTGCAACGCTATTTCTGGAGTATCACTAAAAATCAGAGAGGAAAAGAAATAGTACACGAGGTATTTGCCCAGAGTATTGTCCCGGCGCACCGAGAAATAATAATCTCTTTGTTTACAAATGTTACCTTTGGTTCCAGAATGATGACCCTTCCCGTGGACTGGGCGCTTAAAACGAGTAAATCGGCATCTAAGCAGCCGATGATGAATGAGTTAGTGTCCATCCATTTCCTCAAAGTGATAGAACAGCAATAGCTTGGGTATCTTTTACATGGATATAGCGATACTATACGACACATTATGGGGACTTGTGTGCTTGATTTGTTTGCTTGATTAACAGACGACTTGCAAGCCACAATTATTTTTGCCCATACCTAAATATAGACATCATGTGTGCGGCTGTCTTTGAGCCGCTCCCTGGCCGCTCCCGCGAAGGATTGAAGAAGAATTTGGCGTGCATGCATATATACATAGCAGCAGTATGAACAATTGTAATAGTCTCAGCGAACACTGTCAGTTTTTAAATATTTTCGCTGTCAGATATCAAGTTTTAAAATATATAACATCTGAAATCAAGCTTCTTCCTTGCCAATTCATAAGTGGGAATTGACTTGACTATGCAAGCAATCGAAGAAAGGGTAATATTGAACTCCTTCTGAGACGACTTCCTACGTATCTTTATTTACCACTAACATTCACTTAGAGACTGAAAATATGGACAACCTGTCCCATGGCCACTGTCAGCGACATCATTACCTTCTAACGTGTTTTCAAATATGGTGCTTATGGACGATATGTATTCCATGGGTGCGCCACAATTCACTCGCCCATGGGACTGGGACTCAGGAGGGTACACAAAGGACCCTGAGTAAGCGCTCGGCGTCAGTAGGACTTGCTATGACCAACCCACTCACAAGTTCAAAGAACTAAGTATACTTACTGTGCTAATCATATCCTGAGTTCTTGACTATTCGAATCTTGGTAAGGTAAATCTCATCCTGTCCATCGGAACCTGGTTATGCCCATCTATTCCCATTATATAGTTTCGCTGTCATTTCCAAAACAGTCGTGTCAAGGCTCTTTACTCGCCAAATGAGGCCTAATTTAATACCCATAACACCGCACAAGTTCAATAGTTTGGTCTTCAAATCCAGGGTGCTGAGATTCTTTGACATCTTCGCGATTTTTCAAAGAGGAAACTCGTGCATTTGATTTTCTAGCCCAAGCTCATCGACAATTTCAAGTCAATTGTGCTACTAACCAAATGTCGAAGCGCCAATCAATCACACGAGATTGTTCACAAGTAAGCTCCCTAGGATGTTTCTCAATCTGATCTCACAGCTGATTCCAAGAAGCGTTATTACAAGTCTCGCTAGTCACCATTCCTCCATCGTTCCCTCTCAAATCTTGGGGTGATCAGAAGGCGATCATGATCCTGAGTGCCATTCTTAGTAGATGAGCTCACAACATCTGAACTTCGTGAGAGAGTCGGTGAGGCCATTCAGACTGAGGCCTCATCGTTTCTGCGATACCCCACACTGGGTTTATAAATGTAAACTGTAGGGAATGGCACAAATTTAACTCCCATGCGACATAAATTTTAATTTCCTACTTTCCAGGACCCGAGAGGGACTCGAGGGACCGAAACCCTCTACTTTGGTACAGTTTCGCTACGGCAATCCCCAAAGGTGACAAACCCACAGAGTTGTATTGGCCAGAATGTATCTGATATCTCCACCCTCCAACCTAGAAGGATTCATCTATTTAAATAGAGGGGCACCATTCGCATAAGCTACACTAGGCGGTAATTGAATCTTCCTACCTTTTCTCTCGCTGTATGTTTAACATTATAGCAGGTGATCAAGCTGGTATTTGTCCTGGAAGTAGCATACAGAGATATTTAGCGACAATAGAATCTGTGCGACCATTCAGTAAGCACTACTTGGATCCAGAGGAAGGGTAACTGACTCGACGGATTCTCAAAAGCAGCGCTGGCGTTCCGACCACTTACTCTCGATCAAAGTTCCGAGCACCGAGCAAGGAAAATGCTGGTATATTTTTGTCTATGGGGTATGATGGGTAAGATTAGAAACATTTATATGGGTAATGACTTATCCCACTGAACGCGTGGAATATTGAACATAATGAACGCCTGCACATGCGTTCATCTCCAAGAAAGCCGCCTACATACCTATACATACGCCTTCGATATTTCGCGACAGAACGAGGACAGTTCTTCATTTCCAAGTTCGCCATTAAAATGTTGAACGAGGAGCGGAAACGCTCCTCCATCCTTCATGGACGAATAAGACATTTTCTTCTCGAGCTGTTTAACATTTACTAGTCCCGATGTCAGTTGACGTTGCATATAAACTAAAATGTGACTTTTACCTTGCACTAGCCTTCTGACGTCTGCAATCGGACAGCGCGAGCGTGGCTTAGGCGTCCTACACATGCCTATTTGCCCTCACCCATGCTTTGTTTGTTCTATCAGGTCTCACGACTAGGACTAGTATGTTGCATTGTTGAATTGAACCGTGTAATTTTACGCTTCGGAAGCGCGTTGAGAATTGATTATTTTATTGATGCCGATGGGGACGATAGACAGACAGGGGAGCGTTAACTTGGAGCCACTGCAGGGCGCGAGATGGGAGGGTTGTGTCATTTTCTGCTATTCGCTAATGTCCGCTTTCAAGCAGGGAAGGCAGAGATAGACTTGACGGCAAGAAGCCAGTTTACCTACGGGCCGTCAGCAAATCCACGTGCAAAGAGCAGGATAGAAGCAGGAAACGATAGTCAAAAGCCCAAGTTATCGAGAGAGAAGGGCGAAAGAGCGAGGATCAGATTAAGGCAAAAATAACAGGAGGACTTGTGCAGAGGATGGAGAGAGGGATGTTTTTGGATTGATGCCAAGGATATGTCTCGTTATCTTACTTCCATACTGCAGAAGAAGGGTCTATGCATGATGGGATACATATCGGAGGTGATAGTTTCGTAGGATTTGCTTTTTCGAAATCAAAGCCCTGGTATACTGTGCAACTCGGTCGGGCGTAGACATCCGCACGGTAGACATTTAAGCTGGCCCCGGGGATCTGATAGAATAGACGTTATATCCAAAATGCCAATTGTATTCGATAAAATCTCACATCACATCATCGATAGGCTGTGCTTCTCTCGCGCTTTTCAGCGGACCCGCCTTCTTGTTCTTTCCAGAATTCGCATTATCTTCAGGTGAAGCGATGTATTCAAACTTGCGAGAGTCCAATGTGAATGTAATTCCGCGATGAGCAATGTCAAAGTATGCAGACTGCTCATATAAGGATAAATTAACGTCAAGGCGTCAGAAGAAGATCCCATAGGGCTTTGTACGTTACACGTACAAACACGACGACAAAGCGAGTCTCCGAAGATTGACTGCTCTTGTCGCGCAGAATCTTCTTCTGACGCGGAAAATAGAGTCCCCTCATTTTCCATCGCTTTTTTTCGATTTCATTCTCATTAAAATCCGTTCTCACTATTACTGTACCATTTCGAATTGTTCGGCCAGGGGTGTGACATGGGACACGGTGGCCGAAATTTTGTATTCGGCCAACGTAGGTGTGACCTGGGACGGCCGAAAAAATTCAGCCAAAGTTGGGCCAGAGCAAAAAATTTTAACTTTGATTTCCAAAAAAATTAGACCAAGACCAGCGAAAAATTTGATATTTGAGCTTTAGGGCTCATCTGGACATTTCGGCCAGAAGTGTGACCACTTTTGACCTTTGGCCAACCCTTGTGTGACATGGGACAAATGTCCAATTTCGGCCATATCCACTTGCTTTGTGACGCGTGACGGCCGAACAATTCGAAATGGTACAGTATTTTACATATCATCACCTCTTTTTCCGCTTAAATTCGTCAAAAAATGGATGCTGAAGGCCTTGTTGCTCCCCCTCCGGCTGAAAATCAGCCAGCAGGGCCTCTTCCTCCACAAGAAGATCTCGTGCCCCCTCCGCGCGCCCGTCGTACACACTCGACGGCCGTAATTATTAATCTTCTAAAGTCTCTTCCATTAATCTCCGCCTTGCAGAGGAACAAAGAGATCGAGGCACAGAACACTGCCCGATCTCTCAAAACCTTAAATCATCACATAGACCCAGTGGTCCACCCAGAAGCGGGTTCCGAGACGGCGTCTCTGATCACCATAGATCCCGAAGACCAGGCCAGACTGAAGGTGCCGTCATTCTTTAATTCCGTGCGCGATTACATCTATCCGAGTCTCGCGAAATGGATCGCAGATGAGGAGATTCTCGACAGAGAAGCAGCGGCTGCGGCTGCCTCTCTGAAGAGAAAAGCTGGAGATGAAAAATCCCTTCCAGCGGCTGATGCTGCAGTGATGAAGCGACGCTGCATGGATGGCTCGAGAATGATTCGTTATGTCGTCGGGGTCCCCTGGACACCCAAGTTCCCGCAGAGTCTCTTCGACACAGAAGATTGTGTTGCTCTTCCGCTTTCCTTTTTTCTCAACAAAAACTTGCGTTTGATCATTTCCGAAGCCTCCACGTTGCCAACCGTCAAGTCAAACCCTAAACCGGGCGAGACTAAGGGAATATCTATTCTTGACGTGGACAAACTGACTGTCAGATTTGGTGCTGAGCTGTCCCTGTCCTTCAGCCAGTGGTCAGAGGCTGCCAGCAACATGTACTTGTTCCAGAGGGAACGAGACCAAGACGGTGGTGATGGTCCTCATGGCCAGTGGTTTAGTGACCATTTTAATTTCTTTAACACTTTAGAAAAGAAAGACGAGCTGTATGAGGCATGGAAGCCTGCTGAATTAAAGTTTCGGCAGGAACACTGGGCTACCTATGGAGAATTCGTCCCACAGCGATACGAAGCGGCGTTCGCGCTAGCCGAAAAACAGCACGAAATGATGGCAGAGGTCCGCGAGATGATGGCGGCCTCCATGCCTCCCAAGGGGACATTCACACGCGAACTCCTTGGAAACAAGAGCACCAAGACTCCTTTCCGCCGCCCCAACTCTTTCCCCTCCTCCTCCCAGCCCTTTCCGTCAGGCAGCAGCAGGTCCCCCTCGAACGCCGACTGCCTCATCTGCGGCGAGAGGGGACACGACTCACGCATCCATCTCAACGCCTCCCCTGCGCCAAAATTCAAGGACGGAAGATCGACATGGGCGCGATACGTCGACCGAAACCTTGTCGGCGCCAACAACAACGTCCTTTGCATTAACTGGAATATCCGTGGCGAGCGAGGCCCTCCCTGTCACCACAGCAAAGAAGAACGCGCCCACCTCTGTTCCCTCTGTGGCTCGAAAGAACACCACGCTTTCTCCTGGTCCTGCCGTCCCTCTCCAGGCCCTCGTAACGTTTGACTCTCTTCCACCCCCTCCTCACCTTCTTTATGTAGACCTTTTACCTTACGTTGCACATCGTTCCCCTCTCAAAAATTCGACTGCCGAGCACTCTTCAATTTACAATAGAATCATTTCTCCATACTCTTCCACTGCATTTGACCTTTTTCTTCACAAACATAATTTATTTTCGAGCTACACTTTCCTTGTTCGTAATTTAGTATCCGGTTTCCCAATTGGTCGCATGCCTCGTCTCGTAGATACTGTTATTATACAGAACAATCCCTCAACCCTCTCCCACATGGACGCTATCACTGAATATCTAGTCTCGGAGGTCGATTCCGGCAGGATGTCAGGTCCCTTCTCGCGTGAGACGACCGAACTCATCCTGCGCGGTCCCTTCTATTGTTCCCCTCTCATCGTGGCCATACAACCTCAACAACCCGGCACCCCCGACAAGATTCGAATATGCCGACACCTTTCCAAGGACTCCAAAATGCACTCTTCCGTCAATTCTCATGTGCGCAAGGAAGATTTTCCGACCCGCTTCGACACGGCCTCGATGGTCGCTGACATCGTGAGTTCTTCTTCATATTACGGTTCTCTTTTCCCCCACCATTTTCGTTTCGACATTTATATGACCCCTTTGCGCTTTGTGCGTGGGGTTATTTTCATCCCGCGGCACTCGCAGTGCCGCTTTGGAGTATTTGCGCACCGAGCGCGTTACTCGGGGCCATGTCAGCGGCCCCTCGTTTTTCGAACGAGTTATCGTTCTGCGTGTCCCGAACATGTTGTTGTTCACCATGCCCATCCTCTGAATGTGTTGCCATTCACTGTCTCTCGCTTTCTCTCGTGCCCGCGTTCCCGTTATTCGTTACGGAATGCTTATTTTGATTGTGCAGATCGCTGTCGCCCCCCCTGGCACACAGGCATGCACGATGGACATTGAGAAATTCCATCGAACGTGTCCCGTCATTCCCGCGCACAAACCCTGGCTTGTTGTCCAAGGCAAGCCGGGCGATTTTTTCATCGACCACGCAAACCCGTTTGGGCTTGCGAGCGCCAGCAGCAATGCTGGCATGCCCGGTAATGGGACCGTTGACATCATGCGTGAAGTGGGAGTCTTTCCCGTTCCCAAATACGAGGACGATCTCAGTCCATTCCGCCAACCCACGTCGCATGGGCGCTTCCGAGATGGAGAATACCGTTACGACTACGATAAGCCTGAAATCCTTCGTCGCATCGCCCCTTTGCGGGTCCCTTGGCACAAGGAAAAAGGCAGTGACTTCGCCTTTACGACAACATTTATCGGTTTCTTCTGGAACATCCCCGAGAAGACGGTCAGCCTGCCCGAGGAGAAGCGCCTGAAGTTCCACGAGCGCGTGCGCCGATTTCTTCAGGACTTCGAGCGACGCCCTTGTCATCTCCTCGACGTGGAGAAGATCCATGGCTCTTTGTGCCATGTCGCGTTCGTTTACCTCGACGGACGATCGCGCTTACCCTCCCTTTCCAATTTCGCGGCATCCTTCCACGATGACGAATATAAAACCCGACATCCCACTCACTCAATGCTCTCGGACCTACGCTGGTGGCTCGAGAGGCTCTCGCACGCCGGCTTTGTTGGAATCACGCACGAACGTGCAAACGCGCCGCGAGCATCGCCTCGCCGGCACCACTTTCTGTTTATCTCAATTTCAAATACTTTACTTTACCTATGACCTCTTGCGCAATCATTGCGTTATTCTTTCGTCTTCATTGCATGATTGCGAACGCCCTTCGCAATCATATATACCTTGTTACCTACGTTCGAGCACCTCAGTCGTTTTGCCCCCAAAACACTGAGGTGAGCTAGTTTACTTTACATTCTTACTTATGCTTTAGCTTACGACGTACCATAGTGAATCTCTTATAGGTACCTATCTAATGTTAGTCGTTTTGCCCCCAAAACACTGAGTGAATCTCTTATAGGTTATGGGCCCCGCGTTCCATTGCTAAAGAAACTCGTTTACCACTGTCGACTATCCTCGTTCCATCACTGTTTACCATGTCTGTCAACCCTACCTCTCTTTCCGACACTCTCCCATCTTCCATCCCGAAGCTCGATGCGAGTGGCTTGAACTGGGCTGTCTTCAAGGTCCGCTTCCAGGATGCAGTCGAAGCGAAGGGCTTCTGGGGCCATTTCGACGGCTCCAAGCCTCGTCCTAAGGTCGTCGGTGCTGACGCCGAGAAGCCGACGGCACTCACGGAAGCTCAGACTGCTGCCCTCGCTGCTCAAAAGCAATGGGATAAGGACGAGCTTTCTGCGAAGTCCCTGCTCACGCAGAAGATCCCCGACTCGACTCTTATGCGCATCCATGCGAAGACGACAGTTGGCGAGCGCTGGAAAGCGATCGTTGTCGAGTACACGGAGAAGGGTGCTTATGCACAGACGGATCTGCGTGCACGATTCCTGGAGACGAAGTGCCCCGACAAGGCGAATGTTCGTGAGTTCCTCGATGGTCTACGTGTCAAGCGAGAGGAATTAGCATCTGTTGGTGTCGACATCGACGAGAAGGATTACCGTTCCACTATCCTTTCATCCCTCCCTGCTGCTCTCTCCAACTTTGCGTCGATGCAGCTCGCAGCGGCGCAGATGTTTGCTCCCACCAAAACCATTGATCCCGACATCTTGATTTCTCTTATCTCCGAGGAGTACGAGCGCCAGAAGACACAGCGCACGCGGCGTTCCGGCGGGAAGTCGAAAGATGATGGCGATGAAGCCATGTCGGTTACGTCGTCATCGAAGGGCAGCAAGGGTGGGCGAAGCAGTGGATGGAAGGCACGGATTACGTGCTGGAACTGCGGCGAGAAGGGGCATTTCAAGGACAAGTGTCCCAAACCCCCGAAGGATGACTCGATGAAGAAGGATGGCAAGGGGAAGGACAGCAAAGACTCGAAAGGCAAGGCTTCTGGCTCTGCCAATGCTGTCCAATCCGACTCTGAGGACAGCGATTGTGTCCTTGCCGTCACCTGCGAAACCGAGGACGAATCGGACGATGACGGAGATTTGTCAACGCCGGCCACCTCAATCTACGAATCCTCTGATGTGTCGTTACCAGGTCTGATCGCTGTTTCGGACTCGGAGAGCGATGGCGATATCGCTGACACCGATGGAGAGGACGACAGCAGCTGGTTCTCGGATGTGGCGAGTGATGCGGGGGAGTTTGCGGATGAAGAGTGGGATGCCGATGAAGATGGCGAGCCTATGGTCGAGCTGGAGCCTGTTTCGGAAGTGCTGATGGCCTCTCCGGATGTCCAGGGAGCTGACGACAAGCCTCGCGTGGAGATCTACGATTCCGGCACCACCCGACACCTTTCCCCATACCGAGATGACTTCGAGACGCTTAGGACCATCCCTCCGAAGCCTCTTCGAGCTGCGAACCAAGGCAACTTCAATGCTGTGGGCACTGGCGAGCTTGTCATCGACGTGCCGAATGGGGTGGAGCCAAGCCAGCTCCGCCTGACTGAAGTCCTTTATTCTCCCGAGGTCGGCTATACCCTGGTCTCGATTGGGCGTCTCGACGATATGGGTTTCACGGCGACGTTTGGTGGTGGGAAGTGCGTCATCCGAGGTCCGGATGGGGAGTGTGTTGGCCAGGTTCCGAAGAACAGCAAAGGGCTCTATCGCGTCGAACGCGAACCCGAATCGGCTAACGTTGTGATGGAAAAGATCTCGTTAGATCAGTTCCATCGCCGAATGGGTCATATCTCACCTGATGTTGCGAGGCGACTGGTTTCGAACCAACTGGTCAGTGGTGTTCGCCTCGAGGAGACGCCGTCTGGGGACCCTTTCTTCTGCGAGTCATGTGTCTATGCGAAGGCGACACGCAAGCCTGTTCCGAAGCAGCGCGAGGGCGAGCGAGCGACCGTGTTTGGTGGCGAGGTCCATTCTGACCTCTGGGGTCCTGCGCCTGTCGAATCCAAAGGTGGAAAACGTTACTACGTGACCTATATCGACGACAAGACTCGGCTTACCAACATATACTTCCTCGCCAAGAAGTCGGGCGCTTTCAAGTCCTACAAGGACTACGAAGCTTGGTGCGACACACAGATGGGAACCAAGATCCAGTGCCTCCACTCGGACCGAGGCGGCGAATACGAGGGGCGCGAGTTCGTTCTTTATCTCGACTCGCGTGGTACGGCCCAGAAGCGAACTGTCCACGACACCCCCCAGCAAAACGGTGTTGCCGAGCGCCGTAATCGAGTCATCGTCGAGCGAGTTCGGGCGCTCTTGCATGCGAGTGGTTTGCCGAAGACGTTGTGGGCTGAGGCCGCCCGCCACGTTGTTTGGTTGTTGAATCGCACGTCGACGAAGGCTGTCGAAGGGATGACACCGTACGAGGCGGCTTTTGGGAAGAAGCCGGACCTACGTGGTGTGCGCGAGTGGGGCGAGAAGGTCTGGGTGCGGATCGAGGGTGGCGATAAGCTGGGTGGGCGTGTGAAGGAAGGACGATGGATGGGGATCGACGATAAGTCGAAGGGTGTGCGTGTATACTGGCCAGATCGGAGGACGGTCACTGTGGAGCGAAATGTCTACTGGGACAAGACGGGCACTTCTGCCTCTCGTCTCGAGGGGGAGGATTGGGAGTTTATCGAGACAGAGGCTGATCCAAGGCCCGGCCAAGCACAAGGCGAGTCCAACCCTGCCGCAAAAATCTCCGAACCCTCGCCCTCGCCAGCAACACCTCAAGCGACTCCCGCGCAAGCCCCAGAGTCCGATGCGGAAGACTCTGGAGTGTCGTCCGACCAAGCACCATCGCTTAGGCGCTCATCGCGCGCGCGGAAGCCCAGCGCCATGGTGCGCGACATTTTAGAAGGTCGTGCTGTATCCGGAGAGCGCAGACGAGCTGCGCGAGCCCCCACTGCCCCCAATCCTGCTTCTGCTGTCGAAAATCTCCCTCCTGTTGTCGAAGAACTCATGATGGATGGCGAAGGCGGCGGCGATACGGCGATGGCGGCGGATTTTGCGGTTGAGTATGCGATGGCGGCCGAAATCAGCGAGGCCGAGGCGTTGGAGCCTCGTAACCTCAGGGAAGCGAAGTCGAGGCCCGACTGGCCACTGTGGGAGAAGGCGATCGAGGAGGAGTTGAAGACGTTGAGGGATTCGGAGACGTGGATGCTGGTGACGCCTCCCGAAGGTGCCAACGTTATCGGATCGAAGTGGGTCTTTCGAGCGAAGAAGGACGCGGCGGGGAACGTCGTGCGGTACAAGGCGCGGTTGGTTGCTCAGGGCTTTTCGCAGGTACCGGGGGTCGACTATTTCGACACGTTCGCGCCGGTTGCACGCCTCTCGTCGATTCGTGCTGTCCTTGCTCTAGCAGCTGCACACGACATGGAGATCCATCAGATCGACATCAAAGGAGCATATCTGAATGGAAGACTCAACGACGACGAAATCATCTACATGCGACAGCCCCAGGATACGAATCCGGCCGCGAACTCGTCTGTCGACTCCTCAGAACCCTCTATGGACTGAAACAGTCCGGACGTCGTTGGTACCAGCGCTTGGTGGAGATTCTTGTCGAAATCTTGGGCTTCAAGCGTTGCGAGGTCGACCAGGCAGTGTTCTACAAGCGCAGCGCGGACGGAAAGGACTTGACGGTGGTGTTGGTTCATGTCGACGACTGCACCATTGTGTCGACGGCGTTGTCACTGATCAACGAACTGAAGGCGGGAATTTCGGATCACGTGGAAATCACTGATCTCGGCGAAATCCACTGGCTCCTTGGCATCGAAATCCGCCGTGTTCGTGAACAACGCAGTATCCTCCTGTCCCAACGCTCCTACATCGAATCCATTATCCGTCGATATGGATTTGAAGACCTCAAGTCCGTCTCCATCCCCATGGATCCAAACGCGCGCCTCTCATCTGCTCAATCTCCGACGACGACGGCCGAATTCGCGCGCATGCGAGACGTCCATACCATGAAGCCGTCGGTTCTCTGATGTACGCGGCGCTCGGTACGCGCCCCGACATCGCCTACGCTGTCCAACACGTCTCGCGATTCACGTCGAAGCCCGGAATCGACCACTGGGAGGCCGTCAAACGAATCTTTCGTTACTTGAAGGGCACGAAGGAGCTGTGGTTGACGTACGGAGGGGCTGGGAAGGAATTGGTTGGGTATGCAGATGCAGACGGAAGCATGGCTGAGGATCGTCACGCGATTACGGGGTACGCTTTCATCTTGAACGGCGGTGCCGTTTCCTGGAGTGCTAAACGGCAGGAGATTGTGTCTCTCTCCACCACGGAATCCGAATACGTCGCGGCCACTCATGCCGCGAAGGAAGCCTTATGGCTTCGTTCTCTCATTTCCGAAATCTTCGACACCACTCTCGACACCACTACTCTGTTCTCCGACAATCAATCTGCGATCGCGCTCACGAAGGACCATCAGTATCATGCTCGCACTAAACACATCGACATCCGCTATCATTTCATTCGTTGGATCGTCGAAAACGGCACCATCCGCCTCGTCTACTGCCCCACCGAAGACATGATCGCCGACGCACTTACAAAGGCTCTCCCCTCGCCCAAGGTCAAGCACTTCGCTGCTGAATTGGGTCTCGCGACGGTTTGAGGGGGAGTGTTGGAATCACGCACGAACGTGCAAACGCGCCGCGAGCATCGCCTCGCCGGCACCACTTTCTGTTTATCTCAATTTCAAATACTTTACTTTACCTATGACCTCTTGCGCAATCATTGCGTTATTCTTTCGTCTTCATTGCATGATTGCGAACGCCCTTCGCAATCATATATACCTTGTTACCTACGTTCGAGCACCTCAGTCGTTTTGCCCCCAAAACACTGAGGTGAGCTAGTTTACTTTACATTCTTACTTATGCTTTAGCTTACGACGTACCATAGTGAATCTCTTATAGGTACCTATCTAATGTTAGTCGTTTTGCCCCCAAAACACTGAGTGAATCTCTTATAGGCTTCACGAGGTTCCTCCGGCCCAAAGGCGCTTTGCAAGATCTGGGTATTTTTGTGGATGCATCCACTTCCTGGGGCATCGGCATCATCATTGGGAATGAGTGGGCTGCTTTCCACCTGTCCAGCTCCTGGAAGATAGCAGGCCGCGACATCTGCTGGCTCGAGACAGTCGCTATCGAGCTACTCGCGTATTTTCTGGAGGCCAAGGGCATTCGCGACACCCATCTACTCATCCATTCCGACAATACCGGTACCATTGGCGCCCTCGGGAAAGGGCGCAGCGGTAATTCACATATCAATCTTTCTGTGCGCCGCACGCACCTCGTCCTTGCTGACCTCGCTATCACACCAAAAACCGAATACATTGAATCGGCCGCTAATCCTGCTGACCCCATCTCGCGCGGAGAATCGGGGCTCGCGGGAACGCAAATATTTCCCACCTTCAAGCTCCCAGACGAGCTTCACGATTGTTTTCGTAATGTCTAGTTTTACGCTTGCTTTCACGCCGGCGACACGTGTCGTCGAGAGTACGGTTGGTAAGGTGGAAGCCGCATCCACCTCTCCGCGCCCCAATCGTCCTCCAAATCCTTTTTCCTCCTTCCGCCCTCGGGAACACCATCACACAAACTCCCCGCACCCGCTCTCAGAACGTCCTCATAATTCTTTCCACCCATACCGTCCTTATCGCGCCAAAAATATCTCATTACCTCCCGCCCTGATACAAAGTCCAACCTCCATCAACCACTCACTGCCTCGGGAACCCTTACCCTTTGTGCACCCTGCACCATCGTCAATCCCAACCTCATCTGCCCCTGGCAGCTCCTCCCTTCCAAACACATCCCTTTTAGTCGTGCCCTCCTCCTCACGGCTCATCCATCCTCGCAAGCCTCAACGTGGCCGGAGCATTAATCCAAACCCCCTCCGACCTCATGTCGCTGCCGCAGACCGCATCTTCTCATGGGATACACCGTTCGCCGCTCGTCATCGTGAACAACTCGCCTCCGATCTACCTCCTCCCCTTGTTGACAAAGCATGGTCAGCTATTCGCGGCGCCCTCGCTCCAAACACCAAAAACACATATGGAGCAGGTCCTCTGCGCTTCACCCAGTTCTGCGACACATGGCTCATCCCGGAGGAGGATCGGATGCCTGCGTCATATGCGCTCCTCTGCGCGTTCATCGGGGATAACAAAGGAAAGCAGACAGGCAATACCATCCGATCCTGGCTCTCAGGAATTCGCAGCTGGCACGTTGTCAACCACGCGCCTTGGTATGGCGATGATGAATGGGTGCATCTAGCCCGGATCTCGGCTAACAAGGAGGGCGCTGTTCACAAGCGCCCTATTCGTGCGCCCGTCTCGATTGAGCACCTCTCGGCCCTCCGTTGCGCTCTCCTTCTCTCGGATCCCCTTCACGCGGCCATCTGGGCTGTCGCATTGGTCACTTTCTTTGGTTGCCGGCGGCTGGGAGAGACAACCGTCACCACGAGCGCTGCATTTGACGAGAGGTACCATGTGCTACGCTCTGTCATGTATGTTTCTTGATTTCTATCCATCTCTCTATTTTAACATCGCCTTAGTGTCTCCTTTCGCCAGCTACGTGATGGCTCCCGCTCTGCGAGCTTCCGCATACCTTGGACAAAAACCACCAAGGAGCTTGGCGCCTCCGTCATCCTCACAGCACGAAAGGACCCACTATGCCCAGTCGCAGCATTACGCAACCACCTCGATATCAACAGACATGCTTCCCCAACATCTGCCCTCTTCGCATATGTAACGCCTTCCAGAGAAACCCAGAACCTCTTGAAACACGTTTTTCTAAAATTCGTGACGGGCGTGTGGAAATCAGCATCGCTTGCGCATGTCCTTGGCCATAGCTTCCGTATAGGCGGTGCTGTGGAACTCCTCCTTGCGGGTGTCCCTCCGGAGGTGGTAGCGGCAACAGGTGGTTGGACATCGCTGGCTTTTCTTCTTTACTGGCGACGCATGGACGAGATCCTGCCCATGAGCACCTCAAAAGCATATAACAAGACTCATTTCGATGAACTGGCCTCCATTTTCGAACGCTTTCGTGTTAGTCATAATATTCCTTCTGCTTTAATCACCGCCTCGGACGGCTCTCTATCTTTATAACTTGCTCATCACTTTCATCGTATCATTGCCCCTCACTGCATAACTGTACTGGCACTCTCTCTACCGTTTATATTCATCAAATGTTATTGTACCTTATTAGAATAAAAAAATTGCACATGTTATGGAAATACCAGAGTGACACTCAGTTTGGGTAGCCAGCTTGACTCACCTGTGCCTCACCAACCTGCCAGTTATGAGCTTACACTCTGGTTGGTTCAGCTAGTTGGTTTTCGGCACAGTTTCTGCCAAAATCGGGCTACCCAGACGCTCAGGACTTGCTTCGGCTCCTCAAATCTTCAGTGTTATTCTGAACGCCTTCGGATCACATGGCAAGGGCCCGGTGCCCCGCCGTCCTCGCGTGACTGGGCCCAGACTTCAGGCCCATCCCGCAACCGGCCGCAGATCCGAATTCGAGGAGCCCGGGCAAGCCCTAGGCACAACACAAGCAACTTGTTCACCCAAGTTTCTTGTCACCAAATATTGACTACTTTTCAGTATTCAATATTTCCCCTCTCACGAATATTTGAATAGTGGATATTCAAATATTCTTCTCACTGTCTTCTAACAAACGCCATAGTTAATTCATTCCGCGATGAGCAATGTCAAAGTATGCAGACTGCTCATATAAGGATAAATTAACGTCAAGGCGTCAGAAGAAGATCCCATAGGGCTTTGTACGTTACACGTACAAACACGACGACAAAGCGAGTCTCCGAAGATTGACTGCTCTTGTCGCGCAGAATCTTCTTCTGACGCGGAAAATAGAGTCCCCTCATTTTCCATCGCTTTTTTTCGACCCACCCACCATCCCCTACAGTGTCCGGTTCAGCTAGTTGGTTTTCGGCACAGTTTCTGCCAAAATCGGGCTACCCAGACGCTCAGGACTTGCTTCGGCTCCTCAAATCTTCAGTGTTATTCTGAACGCCTTCGGATCACATGGCAAGGGCCCGGTGCCCCGCCGTCCTCGCGTGACTGGGCCCAGACTTCAGGCCCATCCCGCAACCGGCCGCAGATCCGAATTCGAGGAGCCCGGGCAAGCCCTAGGCACAACACAAGCAACTTGTTCACCCAAGTTTCTTGTCACCAAATATTGACTACTTTTCAGTATTCAATATTTCCCCTCTCACGAATATTTGAATAGTGGATATTCAAATATTCTTCTCACTGTCTTCTAACAAACGCCATAGTTAATTCATAGGTCCCTATGATCAAGTTGTGAAGGGGTGCAATGCGCAGCGTAACACCTGACTGATGTACCTCATTGGTTAAGCTCACGCTCATCATAGCGCCAAATTTACCATCTGCATGCGGGTTTGTAAGAAAAATAAAATAGAAAAGTGCGTTAAGCAATACATCCTACCTTGTATCTTGTTGGGTTTGTAGCCTGCTTTGAGGGTTTCTAGAAACGTAGCGTACAGATTCCGAGAGGGTTCTGTAGCCTGGAAATTCAGGTTAAGACATAGCCCACCGAGGAAGCCGAATTGATTGCGACTGACCATGGCTCGATGGAAATCAGGCTTGTTTCCTTTAGAGGTGTTGGCGAGCAAGGTAAATTGGGAGACGCAGAGTATATCTCCATCGACATCTTTCACACTGGCTTTCCACATGTTCTCTTCATTGGCCGGATCGGAGAAGACTCGGAGAGAAAGTCTGCGAAGCGAGTGATAATGTGAGTGTTTGTGGCTCGCGAACGTGAATGTTTGAACAAAAGGGGGAGGGTATTTTTGGGAAATATGGACAGGAAAATAGTCGGCGTAACAGGTGTGAAAAAACCGCAACGCTAATTGAGTTAATACGCACATTTTTTTGGACAATACTGCCACATCGGCGTCAGTATCGTCTATTCTAGAGGGTTGGGAGTTGAGATGAACGAGAGTCTACGAGGTTGATTCGTATCTCTGACCTGATCCTATGCCCACCAGGACCATGAGACCATTGGATATCTTGGAAATAACTTGTTTGTCGACTAGCAAAGAGAAGTGAAACCTGAATATTGAATCTCGAATCATCCAGGTTTGGACCTGTCCATACCAGTAACAGAAGCAGAAGAGACACGTTGGATGACGGCCCGCATGGTACTTGTAAAAATGAGTTCTCAGATGCGCTGATAACCACCAAGGAAGAGATCTAGCAGCGAAAAAGGAGAATTGCCTCACTATCGCGTTAACTGAACAGAGGAGAGGAAAACAGCCAGCTTCGTCCCAATCCAGCGAAATGTAATCCGCGAATTCACGTGATAAGTGCGTGGCTGATGGCAGATCGTGATTTTATTGGTCAGTCCGAAACCACTTGCGGTTCGACCAGGAAAGTGCGTTCATCATCTCGTTTTCATCGATGTTTCTTATTCATGTCCTAAAGACCCGCAATTTCGATGGATTCAGTAGTATTGGAAACAAGTTTGGGTGACATCCAGCTAGAATTATACTGGAATCATGCCCCCAAAGTGCGTACTCTCTATTTGCGCCGTTTCCTTGGGATTCGAATGATAGGAATATTTCGCAGACATGCAGGAACTTCGCAGAGCTCGCGAAGCGAGGATACTATAATGGCGTTGTATTCCATCGAATTATATCGGTCAGTACAAGCCGCCAATCTCACCACCGCACATATGTAAACTGCGTCATATTACCTTTAGGATTTCATGATCCAAGGTGGAGACCCGACGGGAACAGGCAGAGGAGGAACTAGTATCTATGGCCAGAAGTTGTACGCCCGCATCCTCTTCTCTATCATTAGAAAGCTTGATTGATTTGGACTCTTTCTTCTTCCCGTCAGTGAAGATGAGCTGCATCACGAGTTGCGATTCACAGGAGCAGGTATACTTGCTATGGCAAACTCAGGTCCAAATACCAACGGTTAGCACCTAAACCATGCGTATTCATTAAAACTGCGACTCTAACGTGTGGTCCAGGATCTCAATTCTTTATTACTCTGGGTCCCACTCCCTACCTGGATAACAAACACACGATATTTGGACGCGTCAGCTCTGGCATGCGAGTCGTCCAGCGTTTGGGCTCTGTTGCAGTCGACCCACAGGACCGGTACGTTTATTCACAGCCCATATCCTAACATCGACGCGACTAGCTCTAATCTTCCACCGCAGCCCACGCGAAGACGTCAAAATACACAAAGCCCGAGTTGTCTGAATTATAGAAGGGCCCACACCATTGGGCAGCCGTTTGTGAGGACTATCTTCCTGGTGGGCAGCAGTCCGTGACGCCGTGAGGACCATCTTTCGGATGCGGGTGCTCCTCGCATTGTCACTTGACTGCTCTTTCTACGCCTGAGCGCATCCGTCACCACCAAATGTCGCTGTGATAACAAAATTATTTTTGCAATTGAATGCGGGGCGTAAATTTGAACTCCCTGCACTTCTTGGCGTATAGTTCCCGACATAGGTCCCGTCCTGGAATACGAAGTCGCTCCGCCATGCGGCTCCGACGCTAGTCTCTGCCAACCATCTGTCAACGCTCCTTCTCGCAACGTAAGTATGTAAGGTTGTTGGTCGGTCTTCAGAGCTCAAAACCGACACTACGAAGTTTATTCTCGGGTTGTTCCGATTACCTTTCGTCAGGTGTCCCAAGTAACCCATAATTTCTCAAGCCTCAGGTTCTAGTTGGTTGTGCACATCGCGTTGTGGGATCAAAGTTGCCCAATCTGATCAGCAACCTTAAGGGAAAGTATCACAACATGTTCCAAATTTATGTTTAAAGGCCCCTTCTTTAGTTTGGAAGGGAATTTTTGGATACTAGGATTTTCGCGTCGGAAGCGCGGGGATTTTGCGTTGGCCGTGCAATGAGATGCAATGCAGCCAATTCGTCAATCTAGCTTTAAATGCATGTCATTGAATCGCACATTGAATCGCAAGGAATCTCTATGTCGTTGTGTGCGTGGTTACCGGTCGAGATTAAAATATATTTACCATTGGACAGCACTATTCGGAGGACTCAGGAGTATCTCATTCCATCCATTGCAAGTCTATGGAGTACAAATGTGTCCGGTGCGTTTAGTAGTAATACTATGGGAATTCCGACTCTTTAATTAATGCGCGTTGAACTGTCCGAGCGCTCGCGTGAGGCCGAATAATACCCAGTAAGAAAAATCGTTATCTGTGATGCATACGAAAACAGTTACACTTGGGAGATAAAGTAACAGAGAGAGCGAGACAGCGGAGAGTGAGGGTATTACGCTTAATAGCGGGTTACAGAGTGCAATGAGGCGTCCGAAACACCAAAGAAATAGCGACGATAGGCTGAGACCAATACGGAAGAAATTGTCCGATGCAGAAAGTCATGGAATGTTCATCGCCTTCTCGAGAGGTGATGCGGTCGTATTCGCGGCCGGGTAGGCGTTTCTTCATTGTTGGGCAATTGCCTCATTGGTGCCGCCCCACTTGCACCGTTCGCCACCGAAGAAGAACCTGCGACATTGAGCTGAAGGTTATTTGTCCGGCGCGATCCCGTCGTCGGCACGCTGCCTTCCTTTCCAGATCGGCCAAATTGCCATGGTCGCGTAGCAGTATGCGTAGAAGTCGTCACGGCTGCGGTGGGCGCCCATCTTGACGCATCCACACCTTCCGGGTCCATTCCACTGGAAATAGACTCTGCGATGTCCACATCTCCATCTGCGAGGGTCCGACCAAGTCCGTTACCGTTGGGGTCAAATTCGATTTCAACGACAGAGTCGGTTTCGGAGGCTACGAGATCCTGGTCCATCGCGTCGACGTCCGCTTGTTCCTGTTCGTCGTCTTCGTCGTCCTTGGGCCTGGATGATCCAGGGTCATTCGAGTCGTCACCTTCACTGTCACTGAAGATGTCTTCGTCGTAGAGTCCATTTGGAGGCTCTCCTATCCATTCGTCGTCGCTCTCGTCCCCAAAATCCCATACATCAAGGACAGTGACGTCGCTTCGATTGCTAGCGGCAACACACCACCTCCCTTCAAACACCACCTGCCAGACACCAGTAATACCCGTGAGAAGGTCTCTAACGATGCTGCCGTCTCTGATGTTCCACATCTTAAGATTCCCATCGGATCCGCTGAGCACCTTGAACTCATCATGTTGAAAACAAGTGATGGCGCCTGTGTGGGCGGCAAGCGTGTGCCGAAGCTCTCCACTGTCAGGGTCCCAAATCCGAAGCGTCGAATCGGCCGCTGCGGAAACGAGGTGCGAAGGTGACAACCCCAAAAGCCCGACGAGGGAAGTATGGCCGGTGAGGGTATGCAGACATTCCCCATTCTGAATGTTCCACACTCGTACAGTCCCATCCATCGACCCCGAACAAGCCTGATTGCGGCTGAGATCAAGAACCACACTGTACACTGTTCAAGAAACAGACAGGAATAGCTAATCCATTAGTGTCTGAGATAACGCCAAACAAGGACTGTCTCCGACCTTTCTGCGAATGTCCACGCAAGACATGTTTGCATTCTCCAGTAATGATATCCCAGATTCGAACGTTGCAATCATAGCTCCCAGACACGAGCGTTCTCCCTCTGGCAGCCAATGCGCGTACAGCGTGATCGTGTCCAGCTAAATGTAGCTTATGATACGGATTTTCGCCGGCATCCTGAATTGGATTGAATAGGTTTAAGGTGCGATAGCGACTAAATAGAGCAGTACTCACGCAAACTTCAGCGGGATCGACATCATGGTTCTCCTCCGACTCAAGGCCGAAACACCTAAATTCTTCTTCTCCGGGACGCGGTAGTGTCCATACTCGTAATGAATGGTCGCGGCTTCCTGTGACGATGAGGGGTCGTTTAGGCCACTTCTCTTTGGTGATAACGCCATCCTTCTCCACTTCGATCATTTCGGGTTTCACGATGGAAAGGCATCGAACAGTGCTTGTATGCCCACCGAAAACATGTGTGCATCTTCCCGTGGACAGATCCCAGAGCCGAACAGTACGGTCTGTGGACCCACTGACAAGCGTGTCTTTACAGGCAGCCAAAGCCCACACACCGCCGTCGTGCCCTTGAAGAGAGCGGAGGAGCTCGCCCGTTACAGGGGAATAGACGTGGATAGAGTGATCATCGGAGGCTGAGATGATACGGCCGTGAGAGAAGATGAGACATGTGACTACGGATGAGCCGTGCGCGGGGAAGGATATATGCTTCGGTTCAGGGTTGTTTACCCATCGTGTATGCGTTAGATGTCTTGATTTGAAGAGCATTTTGTAGGGATGTGGTAGGGAAAGAGTGGCGGGGATGGTGCTCTGATTCCGTTGTTCGTGTCGCCTACGGGCATAGATGGAATTGGCGAATGACGCTTCGGAATCCCCTCCGAACCAGATCTTGGTACTCTTGAGCAAGTCACGCCACAATACGGGATCGGTGTCGATAATATTTCTCCATGATCTCGAAACGCGGGACGCTCGCACTACCGCTGAAAAGGGGAGGAAACTCAATATATGGGACACCAGTTCCGGAGGAAGGAGTGTCAGGAAGTCGCGTGCAAGAGTTGGCGTTAGAACTGAGTGGAGAGTCCGTAATACAGGTAATGGAGAGTGGCGAAGAAGTGTCAACAAGAAATGACTTTGCAAGGGTGGTGGAAGACTGGTGAAGTGAGAGAGCAGAGTGGGCAAGGTGAGAAGAGTGGTGAGAGCAAGATCGGGCTGAACGGGTGCCTGGGGTAGCGGTGATGACGTTCCGCTGGGCGGCGCCGATGGCCATATTGATTCTGGTGGCGGGGACCCATGAGGAGATGGCAATGGCGAAGGGGGTGCCGCCGCGTTGACGGTGGATATTTGTGGAAGGGTCGCTGGTCTGGCTTTCTTTCTTGGCGGTGAGATTGCGGCACCTGAGCCAGAGGGGACCTCGATGCCTTCCATTAAGTCATCTGAGTTAAGCGAGCGCTTCTTCCCGTATCTCTCAACAGCTTCTGCGAGGCCGACAACAGGCGCGTCTTGGAATCCCTCATCCGGCCGAAGCATCCGCCACCCTACGCCCGAAGCGACCTCCTGTTCCTCCTGCATGTCTTCATCGCCGATTTCGCCGTCTCGGAAGGTGGCGCGTGCGCCATTCGGAAAGACGAGGGGGAAATGCCGCAGTGATTGTGGTAGGCTGGCATGCAGCAGCGGATAATTCTTGGGGTCCCTCGGCGACGAGGGCGGCGGAAGGGGTGGCAGCTGAATTGGCGCGTATGTTGTCGTCGTGGTCGTCGTAGTCGTTACCCTGGGGCAGATCTGCGGGTCAGCCACACGAAACGGGAAGATGGACGCTACCCACACTGTTGTGTTCACTGAGGGTCGTAATATGAGGGCCGGACGCTGAGTTGTGCTCATGGTCGTCGGTGAGCAGGAGATGGCGGTGGGTGGCCGGTTGTGGTGAGAAGCCACGGAGAGCTGCCACTACAGGCGGAGCCTGAATATTCGAAGTCACTCTACGGCCATCACTGACACGCTCG
Source organism: Pholiota molesta (assembly GCA_014925825.1). Taxonomy (NCBI): domain Eukaryota; kingdom Fungi; phylum Basidiomycota; class Agaricomycetes; order Agaricales; family Strophariaceae; genus Pholiota; species Pholiota molesta. The sequence continues at coordinate 22,472 of JACGCK010000293.1, forward strand.
TCTCGACTCGCGTTGACCACATGTCCCTCATCACAACCTCGCATGTCCGTTCTGCCCTCTGCGTGCAATGTTCAAACCGAATAATGTCTTGTGTCGGAGGATGCGCTGCACGACGCGTGTGTCTCATGCGAAACGCTTAAAATCGTTGGGAAAATACTAACACAAATATCCATTTCTCCGAGGGAACAAAAGTGTCATTTTCAGGTTACTTTTGGCTTCCACGTCACCATCACAACCTCTCTCGGTCGTTGTTGGACTATTTGACTCTAGAGTCTAGATGGCAATAAAAACCAGCACCCAGAGGTACCTCTATCCTTCGTCATCATCAAACATGCTGCTGATGGACGCTTGCTCTTCATTTGAGTGCATATATGCACCTAATACCTGACTTATCGACGGAATTCAGCGATTAAAAATCATCTAACAGGCTTATTCAATTGCTAGCCGAGCAGATTCCAGGCCGCAGCCCCTTGGCAAAGGCCTCAAGCATCTCCTAGTCGCCATTGGTCGTTAATTTTCCCACCGAATCCTCGAGACGTGGGTATCGTCTCCCTTTCAGAGCCTCTTCGAAGCACGTAAATCAGCGGATCAGTGTTAACTGACCTCGGTTTACACCGAGGGCGCCCACTCAACGAAGGTGGAATTCATGCATATATGCGCGATAGATCCCCCATTTTGAACACTATGGCCTTTCCTTTGTAGACATGTTGTCAGCCACTCGAGTGCTATCGATTTTGGGGAGCAAGAAGCAAAAATCGGACCTCGCTAGCCCATAAACTCGACGATTCGCTTTCTCTTCTCCAAGGTGGTCTTGAAGCTAAGGAATTCCCGCAATAACATCCTCCTTTCTCAGCGGTGATGAAATTTGTCTTAAAGGCGCTGGTGAACCCATTCATATGTTCAACCGATGAGAATTCGGAGCCAAGGCGTGCTGCGGTTTACAGTAGGCGTTGATGCTGCGCTTTCCTTATCACACTCCGGAATCGCTCGAATAAGCACGCCGGTTAATTATCCCACCGTCATGACAGTAGCTATATAGCGCTCTTCCTCACCAACTCAGTCTTGGCTGCCACCCCAAGTAGCCCAGCGAATTTCGTGTTTCTTGAGGGTTTTCAAGTTGGCACCAGCGCTTATGGTTTCCCCCCTCTGTTCGACATCCTTCACCAAAATAGGCATTCCCGATGTTATTCCTTTTCTGCGCCGACGAACGAAATCTATCATGTCTCTTTGTCTTATCGCTCGGCTATTCTTGTCTATCATATCAGTTGGCCCTTACTCTCTTGGACGCACTACTGAAACTTGGACGCACTACTGAAACTGGTACTCACTTATCGCAACTGCCTCTCACTTGCCTGCGGCGTCAGCGCCATGCAGACCCATAGCCCTCCGTTCTACATCCACCTAGGCGACGAGCGGCATTCGCACCGACCGCTGCCCATCTCGAGCCTGCAGACCGCTTGCAGCCTCCTCTTCCTCCTGTCAGCATCCCACATTGCTTATCGCAACGGAAGTCAAATTGGTCTGGTGAGCTCGACTTAATTGTCTGCGCTGTTCAATGACCATTGCTTAATTGTTGCTGAACCATGATTTACAACGCTTCGAGTGCCTTACATGGGTCGATCTCTTTCTTCGCTATCACTTCGAACTCTATTCCACCTGAAATGAGCAGGATATATTCTGCTGTGCGTCATCGCAACTGAGCATCAGCTATTGCGCTGATATCGAGGAGTAACCTCGACCTTTCTTACTCCGCGACTGCTTGCAAATAAGCCTTGATCCATCAAATCTCGGAATACAAATGCTTGGCTGTCCTTCTCGACTTTTCTTACCCCGCGACTGCTTGCAAATAAGCATTCGTCAATCAATTCTCGGAACACAAATGCTTGGCCGTCCATCTGACCATCCTTGGGCTTTCCAATCTCCAGATCTACTCGCTCTTTCCTTTCTGATGAACGTGTCTTGCCCTGCTCGTCACGATCGTTGCATTCGAGCAGGTCAGGGCATCACTCACTCATCTTATTTCCGTTTCTTGAAAATGTTTATGGCCGCCACCGCAGGAAAATGTGAGACCAACGCTACACTTTTTTTGGATAATCATCGGGGCTGTATGTTCAAAAGTCCACAACAGAGGTAACAATAGATTCTAATCTTCCCTCGGTATTGTGACCTGTCGTCCAAAGAAGAATAGGAAGCAGGAGGCTTAAAAGATTACTTGTATTGTTTATACATGTTCCAATCTACGTGAAACATTAAACACGGTGAATGACTCACTTCATCTTGTTCGTTCTGATCGTTATCAACGTTTTATAGGTTGTCTTGTGGGGCAGACACTGCTGTCCATATTTCATGACGTTAGCGACGTTCACGAATGACGTTGGGACTCGGGCCTGGATGAAACATCTCCCGACTCGAGAACTCTTCGGGTCGCTAACATCGACCGACCATGGATGATCAATGTTCAACATCCACTTCTCGATTCTCGACACACTGCTATTTTAAACTTGTGGATGACATGAAGACTTTGTCAGGCAATCACCGCCAGTTATGTTATACGACGTGCACACTTTAAATCTCGTCATTGTGTCACTTCGACGTGGAGGTTCATGAGAATATTCGTAGCTTTTCCTGCCAGCTATTAGTACCGATCCAGTGATGGAGGGACGACACCACGCACTGAACTACAGCTCTGGCTATCTTCTACGCTCTGCAAGTACCTGGTTTACTGGGTCTTTTGCCACAAGGACGACTCCTCGTATTTGCTCTTCTAACCAACGCGGCGATGAACACCGAGGACCCTGCTTTTTGTCGCGCTCATATGAAACTCTCGTGTCGTGGGGCTGGTGAACTATAAATCTTTGCCACGGTACATCGGAAACATTTCCCAATGAATCGTAAAGATTTCAAGAAATGACGTTGTTGGTGACTTCCTATCATCTCTCTCTCATGTCTCTCGACTGCGCTTTCAGGACTTGAATGTCCTCTTTTCGGAAAGTTTGTACTTCGGATCGTGATGGCGATACCATCTGTCATCTCTAGAGGCCTGGGTGATTTGCTATAACGTATTCGATGTTATCTGGGCAGCTATTGGGGTTTAAAATACCTAATCCCAGTCTTCATTTCTCGTTTCAACGGACAGAATCTCACAGTTGACCAGCTATTGGCCCCGGCTTTTGCCTACCTCGGCTACTCCCGTTTTCTTTACGAAGGCCAGGTGCGTACCATGCACATCTCCTTCCCCTTGTCGAGATGGTCAACCCCAATCCTAGTCCATCTTACGGATTCTGATAGATAACTCGAGGTTTCAAATATCGACGATCAGAGACAAAACACTGATTTCCATCTATATCCTGCTCCAATTGCTGATCCATACTGAACGGCAATAGGTTGACGTCGGCAAGGGATCTATACATTCTGCATTCACGAGGCTTAATTCTCGTCGATGCTCCCTTCTTTGTTCGTCTACTATTTTCTCGAAGTCTCCGGAGAAACGGGGGAAGGAATGAAACTTTGATACTCGTGCCCAGCAAGCTATTCGCCAATCCTCGATCAAGCTCTCAAGTACTCACATCGGATTCTTATCTCCCAGCAAATTTCTCTCATACACACCAATATCCAACCGTCGTTATAGAATATCACGTCAAACTCTCGAGATTCAGTGGGCCACTCATAGTAAATGTGGCTATACAGTCTAATTCTCTCACCCTCGCTCTGCTACTGTTCTCACTTCATCTAGTTTGGGGCGAATCATCGCCGCCGATTGCGGACATACGTTCTCATCGTCGGGCTCTAACCTGCTCTAACAAAACGTGGCAGAAGGTTTCCGAATCTCGATTCGCATATCTCTGATCCATCCACTTTGAGGTCGTCCAAATCTAGCCGGGTGTTTGGTCCTGACGCTATTATTAGACACTTTTGCCTCTGGATTGAGGCTCCCGATATCTCTGTGACTGTCGTCTGACTTATGGCCGTTGGGAATGGCCGACGCTTTTCTCATATGGCTCGCATACATCTCAGCAACTTTTGTAACGCATGCTGATTCGCTGGCTTATCTGTATTTCGAGTTCCAGTTCCTTGACATTTTCCGTTTGTAAACACACGTCGACTCTCGGAGTCCTCGAGAAGCAGCGATCACGCCCGGCTGGCCGAGGACTGTATTTCCACGCCCCATCGGCGCTGCCGACGTCGGACGCGTTGTCGAAAATATCACGGCCGGCACGCTACATGTACCTCCCTATGGCTCTCGGGGCGCGCGTTCTATACAAAGCCTCGATCGAGGCAGGCAGGTCCGAAGAGGCAAATCCTTCGGACATGGTTATGGAGCATTGTACCTGTATCATTCCGTCTTGGTGGATCAATACGCTTGTCTGAGCTGAATTGCAGGGCATAAATCAATATGATGCAGTGGGTTTACCTTAGGCCGTTTCGTGAAGCCGCCGCAGTTAGCCACACGACAACGACCAAAACTAGTTTTCTGTTCTCTAGAAATTTATCTTTGCCTCCTCGTTTGTCTGGGAGTCTCTTATCCTGCAACAAACCAGATTTGGTTATTTCACTCCGATTCCCAGCGTCAACCAATCAACAGCTGGGAATTACATGTCTGGCTCAACTCAAAGGCTTTTAACTCTGTAATATCTATATGCACGGCCGCCGTAGATTCCCAGAACCACGCGAACAACCATACATAGCACCGATAACTATGTTTCTTTCCCTCGTTATGACATGATGTCGCTGTTCCAAAATAAGTACGTAATGCTTTTCTACGATTGCATTGCATAACTCTTATTCTGCTTAGAGGGCGCATATCTCCTTGAGAAAAACAAACCGGATTGAAACCTCCAACGATGTCCACAACGTGGAATCTCCGGATGCAACCTTAATCAATCAATATTCGCAAAAAAGAGACGCTTCATGAGTCAATGATCACGATGTATGTCGAAATTGGACGTAGATTAGTTACCTGATTTGCGGAAACCCAGGGCTTTGGTGAGCTATTACCTTGTACGAGGCGCCATATTGTTCGGGCTATTGATACAGTTGCACAATGTGCACACTTTCTGAAGGAGGCGCTATGCTTATCGCTTTCTAAAAAGACACTGTTGCGCTTTTGTTATCCAAGGGAGAATTTACTAACTTGGGTGAATACGCAGCACGCACAGCCTTGTTGTTATCTTTTGAGGTTTTTGCTAGTCCAAACGGCTGCGTTTCCGAAGGATAATCATTCCTATCGTTGCGGACTCCACATGGATTCTTACTAGGACAGTTTGCCATTTAAACGCTGTGGCAGCCAATACATATAGACAACGCCGCCATTCAATCTACTGCTGGAACGCAAAAATAGAATGTGAATGATTAACTTTCGTTGCATCGTTCCCACTCTGAGTCTTTCATGACACGACGCTACCCGTGGGTTGATGATAAGGCTTCGTAACACTGATTTGTTATTTCGTAGAAGCGAAGAGGATGATGGGTATGGGGACATGGCTCGATGCTCCTGGAAGATGTTTGCTATTGTTGTAAATGCTATAATTGAATGTGGATGCGTAAAATGAAGTGTAAAATCTGCCGTCGGGATGTCTAGGATGGGGAAGAGCGTTCTCGCTTTCGTCGAGCATATTCCACTATGTAGAAACTACGAGGCACCAGGTCCTAAGATGCACGATTGTAACTACAGCTCAAATTTCACAACAGGACGAAAATATCTTGACTTATTAACGTTATGCAGCCCTGATCGGGTTGGACTCAAATGGGAGTACTAAAACATCCATGATGGTCCATCGACTAATTTCCAATTAAGGAAGGCAATGCGAAGCAATACGAGCAGTGATTAAGCTGCACATTGGAGTTGCTCTTCATGCCGAATCATGTTTTCGCTGCGAAGGTGCTACTTCCTTCACAGGGGACACGCCTTCATCGCACTGCCGTGCGGTCTTTTGTCTACCGCATGGTTTCCAGCCCCATTTTCAGAAGATATATGTCGGACGTGAGACATATCAAAAGCAGATACAGAACATACTGCAAAAATAGAACCTCGGATTGGATGGATCCTGTGGGCATTCAAATATTCATTAATCAACAGACATAGGCCAGACCATCAGTGGAGCCCACTTGAAATGTTGTGCGGCACGTCCTTTTATTAAAGTGACATGTAGTGGGGAACTGGCCTTTTCGGCTTCTCGATTTTCACCGCGGAGAATGCGCGAATTGTGCGCCCGGTGCTCAACAAGCGCCTTGGCGGGAGGCATGAAAACGCCTCCATGTAAGCCCCTACATTCAGCGCGCTGCTCAGTGGAACTTTGGAAACCACCGTCTGCCAGTCGTGTGTCGCAAAGGCGGGGCCCACAATTTAAGCCGAAGAGGCGAGATGCTGTCGAGCAGCGCGTAAGTATGTACGAGATACACACACCTTCCCCAGTGATTTATCAAATCGTCTCCGCAGATGTTCAAAATACTATTCTAAATGCATCCGCTTGAACCGCATTCGACAATAGCGAAAGCCATGCGCAGATGTCAAGATATGCGATTATCGCTAGGAGAACTGCTATCAACGTGAGAGCTGAAGCGCTGAGGCCGCAGCGGCCCACGTAAGAATCTGCCAACTGAAAATATAGAACTTAGTAAGTGTGACGCGCATGCAATGTCAGTGTAAGTCTCCGTCAGTCGATACATAGGCGCGATTAATTTATGCCTGGACGGAACCATCTGGAGAAAACATAGATCTGACGAAATAGCACGAATATATTGCAACAGTAAGTAAATATAGCAAGGGGATCATCTCTCTTCTGCATCCTGGATTCCTCCTGATCATGATCGTGGAGGGGTTTTGGACTAATATAGACAGTGCAAACCTTGATTGGTGATTGGAGAACATGTTACTTAACAACGTTGCCGTAGGCCCGTAGTCCATGTACTAGGGCTGCCTTGGGGCTGCCGCTCCGTGATTAAACGTGCCTTAGTACTGCGACTTTCAAGGCTTTGCTAGAGGACTACGAGCGAGAAATGAAACTGGATTCTAGCATTGTCGGGGCTGGGAAACAAGTAATGTTGATTTATGATTCACATTGGAGCGGGAGATGTTAAGTATCCAATCCAGTGGTATTCGAAAGGATAGATATCTCCTGAATAGAACGTAAGGCAGCGGGCAGTGGCACCTCACTGGAAGATAAAGAGTACCAATTAGGACGCCGAAGCTTGTCCTATGTCTAATTTTTTTCAGGTCAATTGTGCCTGTAGACAAGACACTGACTCGGATTAAGCAGTGCCACATGGTGCTCGCTGCAACGGGTGCTTCGAGAAGATGGCCTCATACGACTTCATGGAGGGATGTTCTCTCCGTCATCTAATTAGGAAACAGCCCAATCCTGATTCGTTCACGACGATAACACACTCCCATCTACGCCTGGAGGCTGTAAGCTGATAAACGCTTGCCCGTTCAATTTTTGAATGCTTTCGTATAACTCCAGAGAGGGGTACTCGGTCTACTGTAATCTAAATGCAGCCTTGTTCTGTTCACGATGATAGCACATTCCCATCTACCAAGGATGCTGGACTCGGCCAAACACATGGAGTAGTCAGATTGCTTTGTGCAGCTCTGCGCCTCATCCGCGATCCAGTTATTTTCACTCAAAAATTACACTGCTATTAATGCATGGCAATAAAACACCTCCAATCCGCCACTCACGCGCACGCTTGACATCCGCGGCAGTTTGGCACAGAAGCAGCGCAAAACCGCCAAAGATAAAAAAAGGCCCCAGGAGGCCGCACACGCACGGCTGTCGACGTCTGCATCAGGGTGTAAGGAAAGAAGAGCCCCCGCGGCACAGTCCATTCTAAACGATCTCAGGTCGTTGAACAGGACGAGATAATCCAAACAAACAAGATTCAAAAAAAACCAACGTGGTGGTAACATGAAACCACGACTCATCACCTCGAAGAAGCTGGAGATGGCGAAATTAATCCATCTGATTGTACTGGGTGTATGTATTATACACGTTCGACCACCATTGGCACTATCCAGCCTAGTTTGGCGTTGCTTCCTCGTAAAAAGGGTCTGCGGCATTGTTGTTCGACAAACGGTGTTCAAATATGGTATTGAATTGCATTGGGTCACTCTGAGTCTCTTTTTCCTTTCTTCTTTCATTCAGCCTTCTTTCTTCGCAAGTTTCCTTCTGGTTTCCTTCCTGAGTTAATTCTCTTTTTCTGAAATGGAATGTGGGAGGGAGGTCTTCAATTACCGCTCATGTTTAGATCCAACTATAGATCCCTACCTACCACACGGAATTTGTGCAAGTTGCAGTCTGTGTTGAGTCTGTGAGAGCAGTAACCCAGGGGAGGGGCGCGGCCGGGCCGACACTTATTGCGTGCGTGCGTGCGTGCGCGGTGCGCGTCATCTTACAGCCCATTGCCACGCCGCGCGAGGGCGAGAAGGAGAAGAGCGCGAACGCCCGCATTTGTGCATTGCCGACGTTATTCCGTGTGCGCCCAGCGCAGGACGCCATACACATCCTCGCGGCCTGCCACGGCCTGTCAGTGCTGCCCGAGGGCCAGAACGCCGCCTCCATTTGTGCAGTTCAGGCTTTGTTTCGCCCAGCGCACGGCGATCGCTGCGCCGGCTGTGCGCTTTACACGGCCCAGTGCGTCAAGTGCGTGCGCGCAGGGTATACGACGCCGTCTGTGCATTGAATTATTCCTATTATTATACTTTACATTTTTGCGAGGATTCGACATGGGCATCTGGAGGGGTCTAGCTAACTTGGCGGTGCGATTCTGGAATTTGGCCTGACATCTTCACCACCGCTAAGAAGTTCATTGTCGGAAACGGGGGTCAACGGGGACACTGGAGATGCGCTACTTGAGCCCTGAAGTGGTTTCAGTTACATACTTACATCTGAATCGGTCAACTCTATCATGGAGCACGTCCCCCCTCCCCCCTGGTGGAGTGAAAGATGCAAAATTCAGAGGCGAGGCCTGAGAATTTTCGATGATAGTAATTCACAGCGCCGTAGATGCATACTCCAGGAGTTCTCAGTTGTACAGTAAGCGAATGTTTGGCAGGTGTGCACTACTGGCATTATTAATCACCGCGTCAGCGTATTGCAATCTCTGACATATCTTTGCTCCCTGTCAGTAAACTTTGTGCGTTATCTGCTTTCTTTTCTGTCGGTTGCTAGATCTGATTGAGGGCGGTATGTGAACAGGTACGTACGTAGATCTCAAGCTGAAAAACCCCCGTCGCTATGTTATAATTCAGCTTACTTATTTACTTTGTGAATGCTTGCCCCGCGGATGTTTGCTTCAAGTTTGCTTGCAAGAAGTTCATACTTGCATTCTCATTCGTGAGTACCCGAAATGAATATTCTGGTTGTTATCGCGCTGGCCATAATGACAAAAATGAGATGCTAGTCAATATGCAATGTAATACGATTAACCGTCATAGTCGCCATTCAAATATTTCATGTTTCGTGCAATGAGTTAACGTTAGCAAGTTCTTCTACAGACACGCGTATCGTTTTTGTGTTTGTTCGTGGTTCTTTTATTTTTACCTAGGTTTCGTTTCTGGTTTCTTGTTTGGGATTCGCTTTCCCCAAGGGAGTTGATATAGATATCAAGTTAACTCATCACCTTGCGGCTTCAGATGGGGATATGTGCTACCATAACATTAATTATCACCTACCGCCATGCCACTCGTTTCAAAAAGCCGCCTCCGAGTCCTAACTTGGGCTCGACATCCGGGTCTTGTGGGAAACTGGATACACCTTATGTGGACATAGATAAGTTTCCTCAGTATCTAGGTACGCATATAGCTTTCTGTCTAATCTACCGCGCGTGTCATTTTATTATTAAGGGCATACATCCCCCACCGTCGGGGACGCGATCAGCATCAAATCCCACCGCATGCGGCATAAGCGCGTCGAGGTCGGTGATTGGCTGGTACACGAGGAATATGCATCAAAATTGTACAAATGCAGTAATTCGCCAGGAAAGATATGACGCTGACTCGGACTCGGACTCGGACACGGACGTGCAGGCCTTGCTTTGGGTCTTGGGGCGGCGAGCCTTCCCGTGGTACGGTGTGTGCGCGGTGGGTGTCTGGATCCCCGCCAGATTTGCGTTGGGATGCGGGGCTGGCTGGGACGCGAGATAAATGTGTGGCGCACTCAAAGTCAAGGCGCTCACTGGCGCACTGTTTTGTAAGCAGGAACGGTCCCTGGAGAATCGGGCGCGGTGCGCCGTACATATGAGCGCGTAAAGCTGTTTTACTAACGGTGAGGAGTACGGACCGTTGGGATTCAGACCAAACAAGCGGGTATGCCGCCTCGGTGCTCGATGGGGGTCTGGTAATCGAGGAAATCACTGGTAATCATCACATCCGTGCATCTGTCGGTAGCATTTTTGTGGCCGCGTCAACTTGTAGATAACGTTGCGTGCGGGTGGCTTGTTTGAGCTACGGCGAAGTTACCTGTGGCTGACGGCGCTAATCCGACGGCGGGATATCCCCGTTGCGGTGATATAGATATAGATGAGATGCAGATCAGTGGCACGTTCTTCGACTCTCGAGGATAATATGGCCTCCGTCGAGGATCGGCGGGGCGCTTGGGCGGGCTGTATGGACTCGCGCGAGTGCTCTGTATCCACGGTTCGGAGCTTGAGGTCATATAAATAAAGAGTTTAAGGTGGACATGCATCTGTGTGCCACTGTGTCGGCTATAGATACCGCTGTTCTGGAGACTCGGACGATGGCGAGCGTGACGGGTGACGGATCGAGGAGGATCTGTAGCGTGGGTGGGACCTTTGTTCTGGTTGGATTGTGGAATCCTCTCATCAGACCCCGGCTTCGTTCTGACTGGCGTGTAAAAAAAATCGCCAAACCCGGCGCCCCAAATCTGAAAGCATCTTTCGCTATTCTCAACGTATTCTCTTCACACTCCTAGCGCCATACGAGCAGCGGGACAAAGGGGCGACAGCCTACACGTGAGTGCAGCGTTCTCGTTTCGTTTTAAAGTGCGAGGCAAGAGCAGGAGTCGCAAGTCGACCATGCGCCCCGTGATGCCGCCATCACCTTTTGCTTACTCATCCCCCTACGCCCCGCAGCCCCAGTACTTCCCCGTCCTCAACTACCCCGACCCCTTTCCCCACGACTACAACGTCCACCACGACCACAGTATCCACAGCGTCCACAACATGAATCCCCCGCCGTCACCGGGCATCCCCATCGACCCCGCACTCGCCCTCTACCCGCCCTACTACTCGTCCTACCAGCAGCAGCAGCACCACATCCCCCAGCATCTCGCCCTGCCCCCCAACTACTCCTCGCCCTCGTCCCAGGGCTCGGACACCATCGGCACGCCCCCAACGGAGCACATGTACCCCTCCTCGTCCTCCAACATCAACGGCAAGCGCCCCGCATCGTCGGTATCCAACGGCACCGCGAACAAGAAGGCCCGCAAGGACGACGACACGGACATGCCCAGCCCTGTCGCGGACAAGGACGAGGTCAAGGCCAAGCCCACTCGCGGCTCGCGGTTCGTCTTTCTCGCTCTTTTTTCGCGTCGCTGTCTTACCTCTGGTCCAGGGCATGCACTGTCTGCCGCCGGCTCAAAATGAAGTGCGTTGGCGCTGAACAAGGCCCCCCGTGCAAGCGCTGCTTGACCGGGAACCATGAATGCATATTTGAAGAGTCGAATCGAGGAAAGCGGTCGTCCAAGTGCGTTTTTTTGCCCCGTTGCCCCCTTGTCGCGCGATCTGACCTTTTCACAGAAAGCATGAAATCCTCACGCGCTCACTGCGCAAGATGGAGCGAACGCTTGACACCGTTCTGCGGTCCATTGGAAACCCCAGCATCGCATCAGGCATGATCTCGCGGTCCCCGTCGCCTTCAGCGCAGACCGTCGGCACACAGGCCCTGCTCGCCAATTCCCCTTCACCCCCGCCCTCAGCATCACCGTACCAGCCCCAGACGAAGCACCATGTGCCTGGGTCCCCCAAACTCCATTCATTGCCCGACAATGCGCTCAACCCGCTCGGCCTACTCGCTGAGGCCAGTCTGGCAAACCGCCGCGCGCAGGCGAGCAATTCCACCGGAATGGTGGCGAGGCAGGATACGGGCGACAATCCCAAACTTGGCGTTGCGAGCGATAATTACTTCAAGCCTGGTGCGCGCATATCTCATTTGATCGTCATTCAAAGCTGACATTTTCATCCCCAGGCCCTATGACCATATTGCCTCTGCGGCGATTGTACATCGAGCGCCAAATACAGCCCGAAATGCTCAGCTTCGTCACAACGGAAGAAGTCGTCGCCTTGTTCAACATGTGAGTATCCTTACGTTATATAGCCATGAACAGTCGTTTTGACAGTTGGTTCGCAGATATTTTGATCATATACATGCAAGTCCCCCATCATGTTTTCTCTCAATGAACAGGCGTTAATGCGGGTCCCCTCTTTAGATGCATTGTAACTTGCTGGACCGCAATTTCCACACTCCGTCCCTTGTTTGCTCACGATCACCGTTTTTGTTGACAACGAGTAGGTCATTTTTCGTTCTCTTTGCAGCTCGGGAGATAATGATGCTTTTGTAGTCTGTTCCATCGCCAGCAAGTTTTACACAGCGAAGCCCGACCTTCACCCGCGGCTGACCGAGCTCGCAAAAAGACTCGCCTTCAGCGTACCCGCGAAGGGATACAAATCTGTCGAGATCGTGCAAGCTTATCTCCTGCTAGCCTTATGGGGCTGCGGGGCAGTCGAACGCTACGAGCAAGACAAAACCTGGCTACTTTTAGGCATGGCCATCCGGTGGGTACCTCTTCCTTTGCGTTCCTTAGCCTCGGTCAATCGCCGATTCGCACCGTCTGAAAATCCCGAATCTTGACGCTTACTTCACTTCGTCCGTTTCTTGTAGAATGGCGACGGATTTGAACCTGCACAGAAAGACAGCGGTGACCAGCCAGGACACACAGGAGGGTAAGGCGCGCGACCTGGAGGTGCACAATCGCGAACGGACGTGGATCTTGTGTTTCTGCCTCGACCGCAGCTTCAGTGCCCAGATGGGAAAACCCAGCTCTGTTAAGGAAGAGTATGTATTTTTGTTCTCGGGCGGAGAGAAGGGGGCTAATCCGTGTATCGCCAGTTACATCATTCGACATACGACGGAATGGTATACATCGCCGTATGCGACCCCATCTGATGCCTCACTCGCGGCTTATGCTGTACGTTATTCCTCGGTGTCCATGTATGTGTGTTGAAATTTATATTTGGCGATTTTCAGGAACTCCAACGGGTGCTCTCACGGAGTCTCGAGTTTCTCTATAGCGGAACGGATACGCCGTCGGGATTGCAGACCAACTGTGATTATCTGTTGGTCATCAAGACTTTCGAGACGCAAATACTTGCATGGAAGCACCAGTGGGTAGATCAGCGCAGCTGGGATCGTAAGTCCTGCGCCTCTTCGCAAATATAAATATTCTAACGAATTGATTTCCGGGCGTGTTCAGTGGAATCGACGGCCATTGCACAATACAAAAAGCTCATCTCGCAGTTCTACTTCAACTATGCGATGCTCGTCCTCAACTCCTTTGGGCTGCAGAACGCGCTGGAGCGCGCGCCGATGGACATCGGCCACTTCTTTGCGCGGGTGCACTCGTCTGCGCACGCCTGTGCTATTTTGGTGCGGGATGAGCTCGGCCCGCGCGGATATATGAAGTATTCGCCCGACTCGCACTTTGTGCAGACGTCGTATGCGGTGTTGAGTTTGTTGAAGGTTCGTTTGCGCGCCTGTATTGTATCCATCCACTCAGACTTATGACGCTCTATTTTCTTTCTTGTAGCTCGTCCGCCCCGAATTCCAGGCATTCTTGGACAACGAGCAGTCGACGCTCAACCTAGTGCGCGATGTTGCTGATGTGCTGGACAATATTGCCGCCAACCCGCTGCACACGCCTGCGCTCTACAGCGGCTTCCTGCGCGCGTTAATTTCGGCAAAGCTGGAGCCCAATTCCCTCGTAGGCGCCGAGGACGGCAAGTCCCCATCCGCAGACGGCGAGCAACAACAGCAGCAGCAGCAGTACCAGCAGCAGCAGTCCAGTGTCGACGGCCAGCAGCTGAATGGGAACAGCAACCTCGGGATGAGCGCTTCTGGCGGGTACAGCAACCAATATCAGGGCGAGCCGGCGTTCAACCTGATGAACGAATTCCAGTTCGAGAGCGAGATGGGGCCGGTCGCGGATATGTCGACGTTCCCGCCGACGATGGCGCCGAACCCGAACGAGGGCGATATGGGCGTGCTGACGATGGAGAACATCCTCAGCAGCGGGTTCTGGGACAGCATGCTCGTGCCTGGTGCGTTCCCGTCTCATCTACTTATTTTGTACAGGACATGGCATTAAATATCCTGTGTTTTTAGGGTACAACAGCATGGACGGCCTGAGCGGCGGGTTCGTATTCGGCGCGGGCGGGAGCGGGCTGATCACGCCGCGCTTTGGGGGGTCGCCGATGCAGTCGGGGACGAATACGCCGCGGCGCGCGGCTGCGGCTGCGGCTGCTGCGGTGGCGGGCGGGCATAATAGTGCGCTGACGCAGACGAGCATCAATGCGGCGTTTGATAACCAGAGGAAGGATACGCGGATCAAGATCGACTCATGATACTCATGGAACTTTACTGTGGCCCTGCTGTCTGCCTTTATGTTGCCTCGCTTGCGACTGTGTATCCGATGCCTGCGTGGATGTTTCTCTGTCTGCATATCTGACTGCGCCGCCTCCGTCTGTCAAATTTTTTTTTTTGGTATATCCTGTTTCTCAAGTCACGCGAAATGTTTTGTATATGCATCACAATCACCCCTCCGAGTGTTGGATCCCCTCTCCTCTTGGCTTTTCTCTCTCTCTTTTGCTTGGTTCATTTTCCATCCCATTTCCTCCCCACTAAAGTTTATTACAGTTATGGCCACGATACTTAAGTAAGATAACTATTATCGTACTCGCACTTGCCCGTCGCATTTTTGAATTCCCTTGTTTATGTACGTACCTACTACCGAAGTAAATAAAGCTCGCGCCCCCTACATACCTACGCAGATGTCTGCGTATAAAACGATTTACGTGTACTTGGGTGTGTGATTGAGTGTAGTCTTACAAGTCGCTTTTATGAAACATTGAATTTGTACTTGAAAAAAAAGACGTAACTATGAATAAGGACTGGAGGGATTTGAACAATATTGCCTGTTGGCGGAAATCGATATTAACCAAGGAAGATGCAATTTTTCTGAGATATTGAAAAGGTCATGGGCGCTAGTTGGGCGCTAGCATAATCACGAAGTCAATATTTTGGCGCTGGACTCGGAGTCGCTTAGACTTGCACTCTGGCACGGTCCCTGAGTTTGTCATGACGAGTATATGAACAGTGTTCGTCAACCGAAGTCAGGACGCCGATCTTGGTAGTAAGCCTGCCGAGGGCGAGTAATACGGGACATGGCAGACGTGTTGCCATCGAAAGTTATGTCCACGCTTTCGGAGGTGTCATTACCTCCTGGGACGGTCTGGTATACAGTAATTCTGGTACCTAGAATTCATGGTGGGATGATAGCAGAATTGAAGTCGTCGTGGTCTGTACCGTCGCTGATAATGAACAAATGTGGGATTGTACTGCCCCAAAGGCGGACAGCTTGATGAGTCCTAGAGTATTCTGATCCACAAGAATTTCAAAGTCCAAGAGGGAGAACGAAAGGATGTGTATAAATCAGACCTATCGATTTGCGAATACGTATCAAAGGAACGCTGAATGTCAAGAATTGCATTCAATATGAAGTTGGGTAAGATGGATCACAGCGGCTCTGGTCGTGAATTGATCTTCTCTGGGATGTGACAAGGAACTCGTCGAAATATATGAACAAATAAGTTGCATACGTTTATCTGTCAGGTTTCTCTCACAATTGGGCGCTCTCAAGATGGTTTCCTCCCGCAGGACCTGCAATATGCACATTGATGCATCACATGCATGCATTCATGCACCGGCGCGTATTGTCCACTGCCCGTCACCCTACGCACAACTACGAAGAGAGTCGGTATCGGGGCGAGAATAAGGGCGGGACCGTCTAGTCGATGTTGACAGAATATTTGCGCCCATCTCGTTTTCGATGGTCATGGTTTGGTGAAGGGTGATGGTATGATTTTGGAGGCTCCTGCCACGTGCGGGCGGCCGTTGAACTTGGCTTGCTCTTGGCGGCCATGAGCCACGACTAAGCGATGGGTTTGCACTAGCCATCGACGACGATGCAAATGCTCTTGTTCTTGTTTACTGCTTTGCACCTGCATCGTGAGTGAATCCAAGTGCTATTTTTGTCGGGCGCCTAGCCATTGTGTGTGCTTACCCAGGGTACTTACTAAGTGCTGCGTCCCACAGATATTATAGGCGCCCATGCGCAGCTCACTACGTTCCCTGCCACTCCGAATGTAACCAGAACGAGCGCAGTTGGGCGTGCTAGTACCTCCTTGTACATCCCGGGCTTCGATCCGCAGCCCGTGAGCGCCGACGTCGTAGGTGTCGATGGGAACGGACGGACGACGTGGGTGCTGCATAGAGGGAGTGTGGATGCTACCGATACGAGAAGCTATGGTGCTTTTAGGGGCACTGGTGAGTCGGTCGTGTTCATCTTATCCGCAGCTGCGATCTGCTCTTCCTTACCTTCGGGGGATTGGGTCCAACGCTATACATTTCATATCGATGAATGCTGACCTGTTTTTTGCATTGCAATTACAGCGACCCTTGTCGAGGGCCCGAAAGACGCCTCGCTCACTTACGCCAACGCCGATGCCGAGTTTACCATAGGCATGCAGTGCGCCTTCTCGGAGAGCACGCTCGCGGTGTGTACGATTGAGGCGCAGGGGAGCACGGCGACGCAGACGGAGGTCATCACGCACCAGCCAATCCAAGGAGGCGGCACACTGGCAGTAACCGGGACTGCAAGCATCTCGGTGACGACATCGCGTTCTGGTGGGTCCACTACCTCGATCACCGATCCCTCGACGTCTTTTCCTGCTCCTGGGGCTGCCAGTACACAGACTCCCGCCTCTCCCACCACCTCGAGCTCGTCCGGTTCCTCGGGTCCCAAACGAGGGTCTGCAGTCCTTTGGGTGTAGGCGTGGTCCTGCCATACCTGGTCTCTGGGCCGCGACTCTGGTGAAGGATGAGGATGAATAAGCACACCCCTCTCCATTGTGCTCATTATCTAGCTGACGTGGCTTGTCGACCCCTCAACCCTCAATATATTCTGGTTTGCAGATACCCTTATCTTGCGATGACCACGGATGCGAAAATTGCTGTCAGCCTGTTGGAGAACAAGACCTGACGGAGCCGCGTTCAGAATGCCCCTGTAGCACCCCATTCGCCTCTATCGACGCAGCGAAGCTTTGTATACTTAGGCACCAGCGAGCTTGTTTTCCTTGCCATCGTCCCGATGATGGTGGCATGCTCTAGATCTAACCGGCCCGGTCTCGATCGCCTTGTCTATTTTAACCGTCTGGTCCCTTCTCAAGCCGTCTAGAAAAGTTAATGTTGGCACAAGATTTTTGCCTGAAGACCACCATACATACGCGAGAATCTCCGCCGCATCACGAAAGGACCAGAATGAGGGCAGAATACGAGGTCAGTTGATTAGTTTGAGCCGCTGACGAGCAGCTCGTTCAAGGCATTTTTCTCGGCCTTATTCAATGTTGCCTCTCTTCTTGAAATCGTGGCGACAATTACAGATGAGCTGGGTTGGGGGAATCGAGCCGGTAAGGTCGTTGTCCTGCTCTGAAATGACGTGGCATTAACTGCTGTATAAAATCCACGCACCAGCACCCGAATTTACTGCAGCATCGTTGCATCGTCGTCCTTGATTCTCCTATGGCCGAACAATTGCCTGCATTGCGATTCATACACTGTCAACTTGCATTAATCGCGCTGTGAACAATCTAGCCACGCTTAGAACAAAAGATCTATCATTTGGGATAGCTTCGATTGCTCTGCGCCTTCGGCTAGGGTATTATGACATGGACGCGAGTTAACATCGTAACTCACCGCGAGATGACTGGTAATCTCCACTGCAGCAGAGTTTAACCTGAGCTTCTTGCAAGTATACTTTGGCATTCATGAACGGTATGTTCGCCACGACAACTCCCATTCAAATACTCAAGATTAGGGGGTCAATCTAACCCTTTAGCAACGGCATGCCATAATAAACTTGACGCGGAAAAATTATTAGCTGAACGGATTTATGGAGGACGAACACTCACGTTCATTTGAGATTTTTCCAGATACATATGAAAAGATGATTTCATTTCCCCAATCTCCATCAATCCAAGTCCGCGACCAGGTGCTCCTCCACCTTGGCTCAATGTGCAACGTAGCTATAGTTGGGCGCGACGCGTTTACACGTCTGTGAGCTAATCCTTCTCATCAGTGTTCTTCTCTGACTCCTTGACAGGTTTATCTATGGATTTGAACTGATAAGTGAACTGTGCAGTCAAAGGCTCCCTGATGCGTCGATATATTGGGACGGCGATCTCTGTGCTCTGTCGTTGCCGCGCTGGGGGGGACTACGCATTGCTGTGCGTCCATGAATGCGGTGTCCCAAATGGATAATCTTATAGCACTGGTTGAGTCAGACGATGAAGGGAAGCCCTCCCGCATGGTTCCCATCGAGGCATGCCTTGCCCCGAGTCAGCTGCATCTCATTATTACGCCTGAGATGGCAATATCCCAGACAGCAGGCAAGGCGCTTTCTGCTCTCGTAGATCGCGATGATTCAGGTGCCCTGCATGATCTTCCCTCATGGATGTGTAGACAGTTCGAAAAGTCAAAAACGCAAAATGGAACCTTTTTTCTCCAATCGAGGAGAGCGCGCAATGAAAGAACTGGGTTGAGGGCTCGCACGGTCCCACGGTAGTTCATATCTGATTTAGTGCACTTACTCTTTCGCATCCGCCTCGAGGTGGGCACGTTCTGATCTTATCCAGCCAAAATATGGCGAAATCTGCATTGCGCCTGGTAGATTCCCGGGATTGTCCTCCAAATCTCGTCCTGTCTCGCCAGACACCCAATCAACCCCGCAACATAATCCGTTTTTGTCTCTCGGCTTCTTAGGTCCTATAAAGCGCTGTCGCTCCCAGCACTGGCCCTCTTTTCCCATCGTCTTTGACGTCGCCTCAGAAGCTCATGACAGAGTACACGACCTCGTCGCAGGCCTATCGCGAGTACATGTCTGCGCGCGAGCGCACTACGCACTGGCTGCAAGGGCTTTCTGGGGGCCCATCAGAGCTGTACTCGCCGTCGGTGCCGCCCTCGGTCCTGGAGGGTTTGGTGCCCTCGTCGCCGCCCTCGGAGGCGGACAGCTCAAACTCAACGCCCCCGAAGATGATCTTGCGCTACGGGGATGGACGCCCCGATATCCCGATTCCTCATTCAGGCAGGATGAGCAGAGGTGGCTCCAGACGCCATCACGACCCCCGATCACAAACCCCTTCATATAACCCTGCGCGTACCAGGTCCGGCTCAAGCGCCGACTCGCCCTCCTATGGCTCGCATTCCCATCCCTTCGAAAGCGAGCCCGCGCGCCCGCCGGAGGAAATCCGCGTCCTGCCCACATATGGCGACCTTCCGCCTTCCTCGACGTCTTCGCGTCCCAGCTATCCACGATCGAAGTCGCTTCCTAGAACATCGGACCACCGCCACCACGAGCCGGAGCCCGAGGTGCCTTTCCTGCCCCCGCACATGTCCTCAAGCAATCACCGTTCTACGCTCCCCACGCGGGGCCGATACATCCGCATGCCGCCAACGCGCCGGCCGCCGCCGCCGCCCGCAGGCGAACTTTGCGCAGCAGCCCCAGTGGCCGACCCGCCACCCGAGCGCGAAGCAGCACCCCGCGCCGGCGATCGTCTACGCGCCCGCGCACCACAGCCAGCGCCCGCACTACGCCCCGCCCGCGATGTTCCACCACCCGCCGCAGATGGGCCCGAACGGGATGATCTACAGCCACTCCGCGCCGGTGCCGGGGCAGTACCCGCCCGCGTACCCGACGCCGTACCCTCCGCCGGCGGCGGCGGCGGCGCGCATCGACATACGTCCTCTGCGCACGATACCCGGCGGATGAGCACCACCGCGGGCGGATGCGGTCGCTGGGGAGGTCAACCAGGGTGAGCCCCACGGAGTCATCCGAGTCCCTAGCCAGCCGGAAAACGGGAAGCACTTACTACGTACTTCCAGCACACGGGCAAAAAGTACATGTGATTGTAGTCGTGAACCCACGCACCTTGGCTGCGCCGATAGCTGATGGTTCACTTTCTGCGCGCCGTCTCCCTGTAGGCACCGAGCACGGAACCGTCCATTATGACAGCCACCTCCACGACAAAATCCGCAAGCCCGCAACACTTCTTGGGAGGCGGAAGCCCGTTTTTCCAGCGCTTTTTCAATTTCAGGAAGTTCTCGCATGCGGGGTCGACCCATGGCTCGTCTGGAGGGAGGAAGTTGCATCGACGGCATTCTCTGAGCGGCGGACATCGCAGTCCGGGATCTAGTGACGACAGTCAATAAGAATCACTTTGTATAAGAAAAAAACGCGAACCATATAGACGACTCGAATGCGCCTCAGAGGAAAGAGGAACGAAGAGAAGGAAAACAAATGACAGAACATGAAGACCGGCGCGCTACTTATTCTCGTTTCATTATGCATATGGATATGAATATGGAACTCTGTACCATCTACTTTCACCACATTCCTGCCGAGCTTTCCATTCTACCCTACCCGATCCCCTCATCGATCCAGCCTATCGTGGATGATCATGGAATAATACCGGCTCTTCGAACCCAATGTTCTATGACATTTGATAGGCACACCGACGCACAAAATAATCCCTATGCCCCATCTTTAGCATGCACCCTCTCATATGTTGATAGGACTGTCCTGAATCAGATAATTGTTTCTGGTTGATTACATCTTATGCATGACCCGAGTCAAGTGCGAGCGAATTTCCGGACAGACATATGACACTCTGACCCAAATCTGTTCAACCCATGCGATATTCACCCTTTATCGAAGGTCGAACAATAGCGGCACCATTCGTCCCCACGGCCGTCGGTTTTTCTCGGATACCTTAGGTTGCGCCATAAATCATGAGCGTATATGAAGGTTCTATGTAGGAAAGTTCCCGCCTTCACACTAAAAATACGCCTGCATCGTGCCCGCGTCGTGGCGAGCATCGGCCATGAAACGTGGATGCATTTCACGCCCAAAGCTGCGACGATACCGTCACAGATAAGTATATCGCTTCGCGCCTTGCGTCCGCCAGGCCTGCTATGAAAGCAGTGCGTCTCATCTATCTGCATAGCTATCTGACAAGCTGGTTACCTGGTGCACGATTTATGCTATCCTCGTCTGGGTTCTAGCCTGCGCTTAATATTTCGTCACTTTTCTTCTCCGGACTGGGAGCTCGTATCTCGTCGAAGATTTCCGCCGGTTGTCGTTTTTCCTTGTCACCCGGAGGAACTGAAAGGACTTAAACAAGTTGATAGGCTCGTTCTTCCTGGACTGACGCACGTTGGACGTGACTGCTGTCTTATCTTGGGCAGAAGGGGATCGCATTATTGCGTCGTGTTTCTGAATCAGTTTCCCGGGAAATGATTGCTCTCTGGTACTATTTACTTCCTTGCTGTGCCGCTGCGCAGATACCATGGATCTTTCAAGCCTCCTTGGGAGCGACACGCTTGCGATACGATAAACTGCTGCGTCTCTGGCTCGCTCGCTATCTTTCTCAGGGTCTTTTTTAGGATCTCGCTGGGTTTCGGGTACCTGGACCAACGCGCACTGGCACGGAATATTTTGAATCAGAACCTGGGCTGCAGAGAAGGTTGTATCGATGTTATATATTAGACTAGTTCCCGAGTACTACAGTCCACTAATCCTACTATGAAAAACTTTTTGGTGTGTAGACAAGCCATTCTTCTGTTCACAGAAAGCTTGTCATCTGCCAAAGCTTGGAGTCATAGAAGCGTATTTGGTGTGTATGTCGATCGATTTTGTGCTGCTTTATTCAGTAGAGTACATGCTTTGTATGTTAAAAGATATTGGTGCATTACATGTACTGCATTTCAATCACCCACGATGTTACGAGAACTTTCTCTGGATAAGCTATTCTTCTATTCACATGTAAATGAAGGCGTAGGAAGAAAATGGTGTTACAACAAGTCCGAGTCGCGTGGCTATAACCAGAGTCAGTACTAATAGCCAGAATACAATTCCCGTGTCGAGGCTGATTCAACTATGTAGTACATTTACTATATAATCACTACTTCCACTGTGAAATTGTTTATCTGCTTATCGAGGGTTGATCGATAGCTCGCGACCTACGAGCGCTTGAATCTTTCAAGCTATTGGTGTGCGATCGATCGTTAGTAGTAACTCAGTAGATTGCACATTTTAAATGTCAGAAGTATATTTGACGAACACATGAGCTGAACTAGCTACAGACCTTTTCCAGACCCCTTTCCAGCCTTCGTCCTGTCTGGACCTGCGGTGTGGCGCCAATGTGGCGCAGTATTTTGATGTCGTCGGCATCATGGTTACTTTTTAGGGAAGAACGCGAATCAACGCATGTGACAAACGTGACCCGACGCGTGGAGCGTGACAAGGGAATGGAGCCTTCCGTTTCGGGTCCAAAGCCATCTCTTCGCCGACACACCGTCCTCCGCAGGATCCCACCGATTTTTGCTTTCATGAACTGGATTTCTTGGTTTTAAATTATGGAAGACTTTGCTGCACCGGAAGCCGGGAAGGCACCGCGCCGTCAGTCTGCCAAAGCGGCGGTAGCTGCGATGGCGGACCAGCTGGAAAGTTCGGACTCGGACGATGCCCATAGCGGCGGAATGGATGCGCAGGCGGGGTCGTCGACGCGCAAACGACGCGCTGGAGGGGCGCGGACATATGCGAAGACGGCGGCGACGAGGAAGCGATCGGCCACTACGAAGGAGGACGCGCGTGTGGGTTCGAAACCCAAGAAAGCCAGGTCGCCATCGCTGCCGGAGTCGATCGCAAATCATGCCTGCGCCACCATTTCCCGCCGCTTCAGTCCCAGATTGTGTCTCCGACGCACCTCCGCGGCCAGCCATCAAGAAGCCGACTCCCGCTACACTTCCTCCACTTGTCGTACCGACATTCTCACTGGACACCGACGACCTATCAGATATATCCGACCTCACTCCTTTGTCGTCTTCTGACGGCAGCTCATCTCAAGTGGAGATTATTCCTCGCGTCCAGATTGCACAATCACTGCTTCCAATCTGCGTCTGTCTCGCCTCATCTAGCCACCATGCCAACTTCCACCCTGGGGAAGAAACGGAAGGAATTACCTTGGACGGTCGCGATGTTAAAGACTTACGTGTGGGTTTTGATTGAGCCTAAAAGCTGGCGCGTGTATGATCCAGAAGAGGACGAAGAGAATGGGGTGGAAGGACTGTGGTGGCCTGGCAAGGTGCATACATTTGTGGCTCTTTATTTGGACTTTACTCATGTATTATCCACCATTAGATTATTAGTCCTGTCCAGACTGATATCCCTCTCAAAGTCAAGCTCTTCGGGGCTATAGGTAAAATTCTGCTTATAAAAACGCCATCCGAGGGCAATATTCTCCCCAAGGATCGAGGATACCTTCCCCGATTCTCAACCCCTACCTTCATTTCTTCATATCCAAAACGCCAGCTCCGCACCGAAGAAGAAACAAAAGCTCGATCGGGACGAAATTGAAAAGCGATGGAATATTGCAGTCGAAGAGATGAAGGAGGACGATGAAGCCACAAAGAAGAACGAGGACACTGATACTGACGACTTCCCGGAACCCACTAACATGTATGAATTTCTTACCGCCCCGGTATCTAAAGCGATTTCTGCGCCACCAAAACTCGACCTATCAAAAGATGCCGCAAAGGCATCAACAACGAAAATCAAGGGAAAACGGAAGCGGAAGGACATCTCAGAGACAAGTGCGGATGAACATCAAGTGACTTATGTGAACAAAAAGGAAGAGAGATGGGACGAGGTCGACGATGAATTGGATTTGCCTGGAGAATTGGTGCTAGGACGGGGATGGCCCTAACAAGGAATCGATTATTGGCCCGCGAAGCTCATCAGCTACATACCCCCTACAAAACCGAACCAAGCCGGCAAATATGCTGTTACCTGGCTGGACGGCACAACAGGTCAGATACCCCGTTCGTGGTTCTATACTATGAATGAAGATGAATTCTCAACGTGCAAGGTCTGGTTCTCTCGTTCTGTTGCTTTTTCAATCTCGGTTAGCTGATAGTAATTTCCGTTTACTAGTTGGGAAAGTTTGATAGCGCCATCGTTGAAGTGCAAAACGACAACGCTGATGAAGATGAAGTGCAGCAGGGTCATGATCTTGCGAGGCGATCACCCCAGTCCCACTCCACTGGACATACCCCCTTCGCCGAACGATTTCATTCAGCTATCCATCAGACAACAGTTTGTCTACACCAAAACAGTGCTGAAAGCCATCATAGACAACACGTACATGCCATCAAAGCAGAAACATGTTCGTTATATGAAAGGCGGGAAGTATCGACAAAGCGTGGTCGATGATGCGAGCCTCAGAGGCAAAATGGATCCACGCGACGTGGAGCATCTACAGATATACATCCGGGCGTGGTGTCTCCGAGATGAAGACCGTACTGGTTTGCCATTTCGAGTAACCTCAGCGCCGGCGAACAAAGCGTAATCGAAGTAGTGCTTGGTGCCGCGCCCACGAACTTGGACGAAAGGAGGGAAATCCAAGCAGAGCCCTCCTTGGACGATGTGATGAACATGGAGGACAGGAGGTTACGTCGCCTTACCTACTGAAGCCTGTCCCTCTTCGCCGGCGCCCCATGCCGCCTAGCTCACTTCCGCCCCCTGAGGCAGAGCTTGAGTCAGTCCAGGACCCATTCGAAGTAATAAGCTGTATCACTTACCTATTCTGAATCTATAGCGTGAAGATTCTATTGCTTTATACCACCATCCTTCGATGCGGTAAGCTTCTTCTACATGATGCCTTTCTAGCTTCTGACGATGTACGTTAGGCATTAGATGATGCCGGTGTACCTCCATTGAGTCCTGTTGCTACATCTATCTTTACCGAGGTACCTCCCGTATAATGTTTTTCTTTCAGTGTTCAACACTTACACCGTCTAGCCACGTACAAAGATACGGACGACGATATTGTTGATCTGACCATTGCTGAAGAAGAAGAACGTCAACCTCCGTCTCTCAGCAGTCCAATATGACGGTGAAGATTTCAAGTCATTGAGTGCCCTTGAAAAAGTCGATGTAAGGGGTTATCATATCCCTTGACTTGAGCTTTGCTGACGTATCCTTCTAATAGTACTGCGTCAATATACTCCTTCCTGAAGCTGTTCGAAGATCCTGCTATGGCGCTCGGGGCTCGCACTTCCATTGACCTGTTATCTCCCGCGGAAGAGCAAGCACTATACGAGCAAGGCGACACCCTGCTGCAAGAGCGGGACTGGGTAAACGATGTTATTCGCTACCGAAGGGCGATGGAGAAAGCACTACTAGGCAAGAAGCGAGCCTCGGCGACATCACAGAGACAGAATGGCCACAGTAGGATGGGAAGCACGTCGAGACCGAGGAGAAGTATTGTTATACCTAATTACCAGGAGTGATTCTAAACCCCACATGTGTATGCTTTTAATTATTTTCGCGTTGTACTCAGGTTGAGGGTCAATCTTGAGGGTCAATCGATTCTGCTTGGCACCCTTGATTCTCATGTTTACTATGCCAGTCATCTCATTTGCGAAGGAGAATGTTTTCTGTCATATTTGCTT
>JACGCK010000294.1:0-48245 GCA_014925825.1 Pholiota molesta
TGTTTCGCCTTCATTTCTTCGATGACATTGGCGAGCCGCTCTCCTTCGTTCTTGTGTTGGTCGGCAGCGTCCCGAGATTGTGCCAATGCCTTTGTCAGGCGTTTATGGTCGGATTCCAGTCGTTGCAACGTTGCCACGGTCTCTTCATTCCTGCCTGTTAGCTCTTGAAACGGACTTCAAGGTTCCAATTCTCCTCCTTGAACTTGTCTATACATGTGTCAAAATCTGTTGCAGGTTGGTAATGACTAAAAAAAGAAACCTACCAGAATTTTGTTCCTGTTGCTTTAAAGCCGTCCGGAGACCCTCAACAGACTTTTCCAGATCATCTTTCTCTTCTTTCATGTCCTGAATAGCCTTGTCACGTTCGCCAAGAAGAGATTGGAGACGTCGGACTTCCGTAAGCAGTCCACTGCCAATTTCAAACGCGAATTCTGGAAGGAAGAAGTGAGATGAGTCTAATGATTGATAGATCGGGACGTAATCGCAAAATACGCACCGACATCATCAGCGCGATGTGCAGCGTTTTTAGCGCGCCTTGACTGAGCAACAGACGTGCCAGCGGATGATTTGATACGCTCAGGCTCCTCCCGCCCCAAATCCGTGTATGGTACGAGAGGTGAACGAGCATCATCAGACAAGAATTCCTAGAGGCAAAAAGGAGAAACCAAGTGTTTCAACAAATTGTGGTGGCATGTTATGAGTGGCAAAAACACACCTTTGCGTTGCTGCCAAAGCAGCTGAGCAGCTGCGCGTTCTCGTCGTCCCATGCCATGATTGTATCCACGAGCTCGTGATACCGCTCACGCGTCTCTTCCTCTCCCTTATCTGCCTCCAAAACCTCGATCTCCTTGAGCCGCGCCTCCAACTCTGCCTGTTGGGTAAGAATCCGCTGCCCGAGATTACCAGTATGCAGGAGCTGCTCCGCCTTGTTCTGGAAGACGTTCTGGATATGGAGTTTGAGGTCGCCAGCGGTGGAAAAGGAATGGTGTGGGGACGAAAAGTCCGGCATTGGGGGGAGGTCGTGAGCTCCATACGACGCCATGGCCACCTGAGGCTGTGACAGCCCGGGGGGGAGGGAGCTGGTGAAAAGACTTTACAGGCCCGCTCCTCTCCTCGTGCCTCTCATACAAACCCAACCGTCCTCTGCGTTCCCAAGGTCATGTGATCCCAGACGCCAACATCTTCCCACCTCCTGTCAGCGTCGGTGCCACCCAACTCGGCCCACCTTCCATTCTGGTTCCAGCCTCATTTTTTTTCCCCGTTTAATTCAATTACGGGCACTCGTTACAAATTCATTTTGTCGGTTGACCATTCGCTGAATACACCTAAATTAAATGGGCTTTGTCACGGCGCCGTTTTATTGTTTTCTCGGTTGGCAACTCAACCTCGTAAGCAACGAGCTTAACCTGTTATGCTTTAGTATGCTCGGCTTTAGCGTTAAATTAAAGCTCGAGTCCTCGCAGACTTCGACATCTTTTAATATCATCAATGTTAAGATGCAAGAATCTGTTAGTCCAGGTCTTTTCAAAGTTCAAGCATACGCTTCGCTAAGTTCAAGTCGATGAAAAGTCGATAGTATATGTATTTCATTGCATGCATATCAAAAATTCCAAAAAATAATTAGTACAAAGGCATAACATAGAGAGCACACAAAAAGCATATTCATAGCAATAAGTTGGTAGATCGTGATAATAACTAAACGGGAGTCCATAAAAACATCCCTGTCCTTGGTCGTCGGACACCTCTGAGGCGCTGTCAGCCGGAGCGCACTCCATATGCACCACGACTACGCAGAGCTGAACCAGCAGCCCAAAGCCGCCATACTCATCCCCGTATTGCCGCCCGCAAATCGATCGGCGCCAATATTTCACGCACCAACTGCTCCGCTGCGTTCCAATTTCCAAAGGCCCAGTTAGGTCCTGTTCTTCTTCGGATGCCTCTCATCATCGTACCACGTCCTGATCACAACACCCTGCCCCAACTCCGGCTCAGCCTTGCGTTTCCTCGACTGGCCCGTCGTCTGAAGCGCCGGCGACGTCACGCGCCGCGGGGTACTCGGAGGCGGCGACAGCGCGCGGTGGCTCGGATGAGTCGGCGCGCTAGCTCCATGCACAGGCACTGGCCTGCGCAGCTGGGGGAATGGCGAGCGGGATCTGTGACGATGCGTGGCACTGGCAGGCGTTGGCGAGACAGGTTCCTCGACTGACTTGAGGCGCGGTGGACGTTCTCGCGATACGCTGCGAGCTTTTAGCGGCGGCCATCGTGATTCGTTTTCCCTGCCGCTCTCCGCTGGGTCGAAAACAGCGGAGGCTGGATCAACGTTGACAAGCAGGTAATTTTTTTCGCCGTTCACCTTGGTTATGGCTATTTTGGGAGTGCCGCTGACCCCTGCAGGTGAACTTTTTACGCCGTCGTCGTCGCCGAACGCAGAAGCTTCATCGTCAGCATTATTTGCAGTGCCCGTGGAGGTAGTGGAAGTGCTGGGCGCAATAGGCCCTGGCGGAGTGAGCGCCGCAGCTCCTGGTGGCCTTCGAAAGCCAAGAGAGAATACATCGTCACTGTTCTTGTCCGCTCCTTTCTTCGCACTTCCTGGAGTACCCATGGTATCTGGCGTCGTTGCGCGACTCTCAGATCTCCCGAACCAGCGCCTTCCAATATTACGGAGTTTGGAGCGGCCACGAGCGCTTTCAGCGCCGTAATCGGAAAGATCATGGCGAGATTTTTTCTCCTGGGGCTCCGCACTATCCAAGTCGGCGTTCCTTCGCTTTCCCAGACCTACATATGCCTTGGATTTATCTGGAGTTTCGGTGGCTTCAGATTCCACAGCAGTCTCTTCTTCGGCAGAATGCTCTCCTACACAAATAGGCAGGATATAGGTCAGGGTGATGTAGTGTCCCGAAAAGATACGATCATACCGGCACGACGCCTTTCGTGTTCCTTGGGGGAGGCTTTGAGCTTTTGTATCTCTTCCTCCAGGCTGACGTTTTTCTTCTCCATAGCTTCCATGTTTCTCTTGTGGTCATCCACGTCGTATAATTTTGCTTTCAAAGTCTGCATCCCGTTTTCGTGTTCAACTTTGGAACTTTTGTATTCTTCCTTCGTCCTTTCAAGCGCGTTAGCGAGTTCGATTTTTCGAATTCTAGTTTCTTGATCAAGAATTCTGATTCCGTGAGTTTCGTAGACAGTGCTTCGTTATCCTCTTTGTTTTTGTCTTCTAAGTACAAACATCAGAATTTCAGTATCCCACTCTCTGAACGTCATACAGAGTAAAACATACCAGCGCGTCGTATCTCCTCCAAATGGGCCGCATTCAGACTGACAATCTTCTTGTCGAGTTCATCGCACCGAGCCTCCAGTTTCTCAATTACAGCGTCACGGTCCCTAAGTGCGGTAGAATTCTCTTCTTTGAGCATCACGATAGTCCTTTGCAGCGTTTCGGACTCGAGTTGATGCTGGGCGCTAATCCTTTCAGCGTGAGAAAGAAGGCCATCCAGGCGCTTGTGCTCAGATACGAGGTGCTGCACAGACGTTTCCGACACGTCCAGTTTGGATCGAAGGTCGTTCAGCGCAGTTTTGAGAGTGTTATTCTCCCCGCTCAGCTCGTCTAAAAATGTATGCGATTTAGTCAGATTATCAGCACAGGATAAGCACACATACCTCTTTGATTCTTAAGTTCCACCACGGCGCGCTCGAAGTTTGCTTTCTGTTTGAAAAGCTCCGATACAATCTTATCCCTCTCTTCTACTACATTGGAGACTTGACGTTTGAGCTGGGCGGGCGCTTCACTTTCTGGGACGACAGCTAGTAATAGAGAAAGAGAACGGGAATCAAGAGCAAGAATGAGACTTCAGAATGATAACACATAATAACGGACAGCTTGAGACTCACAACTTTCCGAAGTGCCTCCATACTCACTTCCTCCGATAGCGTTATTAGAGGATAAAGCAGCAGGTAATATAATGCCTTCTTTGTGATAGTCTTCCACAGCGGTAAAAAAGAACATGTCGGCTTCTGTAACGTCGGCCGGGGGCTTCTAAGAACGAGGGATGTTATGAGAGCCAG
This sequence comes from Pholiota molesta, assembly GCA_014925825.1. Taxonomy (NCBI): domain Eukaryota; kingdom Fungi; phylum Basidiomycota; class Agaricomycetes; order Agaricales; family Strophariaceae; genus Pholiota; species Pholiota molesta. The sequence goes on from JACGCK010000294.1 coordinate 4,063, forward strand.
CTCAGCCCAACAATTTAGTCGCTACTAACGTCTTTGGCAGAATACACATCCTCGCGCGGAACCATCACATTCACAAGATGGCTCTGGTCGACGCCCAGCGCTTTGTAGCCAACTTGCTGAGGTCCCATCGGGCTGTCCCTTTTCATGAACCGAAAGTCCGTTGGCCTATTTCCTTGCGGTGGCTGCCTGGGTCGAAGCTGCTGTCTCTCCGAATCCACGTCGGCGCTTGTGCCCTGGCCCACAGGGTACTCTGGGTCTGAAATCTGAAGTGCGGCGACACCAGAGGCAACCGTTGCTGGTGTTGCGCCGTCCGATGAGACGCCTGAGGCAATAATGCCCGAATGGCCCCCGCCAGTCTCGGTATCATAGTGGAGGACGAAGGTTGTCGAAAGGCAAAACAGCCTGGTTACTATATATCTCTTGTCGTCGGTGTTTAGAAGGCGGGCATAGCTTCAATCTATATTTAATTGTGTGATCATACAGCCCGGGTCACTTGATAATTACATGGAAGCTCAATCATTGAATCAATAGATAATGATAGAACGCTCACACGGATGTCCCTAACGTCCGGCATGGCGGTGAGACAATATTGTTTAGCTTTCAAAGGCTGTGGTCTGGAAGGGTTAGATAAGTTGTGATTAGCCAGAGCACGCCATTTCCTGCCATTTCACGGCGAAGGGGACTAAGGACTTTGGCAGTGTTACTTGTCACGTGCATCATATTAAATAGGCGCCAGCACAGTCACTCAAGCGCTCGGCGCCAACTCGGCGCTCACGGTGCCACCGACATCCCGAATGCTAGCGACTAAATCTGACCCTCGGACAATCTCCCAGAATTAGCTCCCTGCGTAGTGTGTGCCACCGAACATGGTCTCACTTCACAATTTTCTGTACAGCCTCTTCGCCCTCAGCGCTCAGCCTTCGTCAATGTGTCAGCCACTTATTCGCCTCTATTTTGTCGTCTTCAGTCAGCTTTGATGTAAGTAACTCATAATAGCCATATATTCGGCTCCCTTTTGCCCCATGATCTCCTTTATTAGTGCTGGATGTATTGCTCTAGGTCTATTAACAAACCTTGCTTGCGCATCTTCCGAATCACCGTTGACGCTCAGGATAACAGGTGGGCTACCCAGCGCGATTTGGGAGCGTAACTTACACCAAATCTCATAATATAGGATTACATATCTTCGAAAAGCTGGAAGATTTGCGAGTTCTCGCCACTGTCACTAACACGGGCAACAAAACAATGAATATTCTCAACGATCCTCGGGGAACCCTATCCGACTTTCCCACCGACACATTTAAAATTACGGACAGAAATGGTGTCCAACCCCGTTTCAAAGGTGTCAAACTCAAATATATCCCCGTTGTATCCAAGGCGGGTGATTATCGCACCATTGAACCAGGAGACTCGGTCTATGTTGAGCATGATCGTAAGCAATGTGTCATGCATGGCAGATCATGATGTTATCTCATTCTGACCGCTCGAGTTCGCTCTCAGTATCTAAGGCGTACGACTTCTCAAATTTACTCCCTGGCACCTATAATATTACTGGAAGAGAAGTATTTTACGCCCTCGACACCGATAGCAAGACAATCGCACCTATTAACGCAAGTTCTATTTCTCATCGTACGCAACTCATGCAAGTAGAACAACTATCGACGACTGAAGCGAGGCTGGCCAAGCGCGCCACATACACTGGTTGTACCGAAGAACAGCAGAGTGAATTGGCGACCGCCACTCAGGTCGCGCAGGATTATGCTCGCAATGCCTCTTTGTACGCCAACTCCCTCACAGGTCGCAGCGCTCGGTATGGCACCTGGTTTGGCTCCTATAAAGACAAGCGTCACGATCGCATTTCCTCGCAATACTCCGCCATCAGCTCAAGAAATTTCTCGTCGTTCACATATGATTGTTCATGCGACATGGAAAGCACGTTTGCATATGTATATCCACACGAGTGAGTACTTGAGTAATAGGACTCCGCTTCTGACAAGGACGATCGTTCGCTAATCCTACGAATATTTTTAGCTTTGGACACATATATTTGTGCGGCGCATTTTGGGATGCGCCTATGACCGGTACAGATTCTAAGGTAAATTCTCTGGCGTACCTTTCGCAATGATATCGGAACATATTTTGTATATGACAATTTTCGATTTTTTTTGCAGGGAGGAACGCTTATTCACGAAAGCTCTCACTTTACGGCCAACGACGGAGGAACAGTCGATTACGCATACGGCCAAGCATCTTGTCAGGTCCTAGCGCTAACTAATCCAGATATTGCGATCGTAAATGCTGATTCGCACGAATATTTCGCGGAGAATAATCCTATGCTTGCGTGACAGCCTGCCGAATATCAATGTCAAGTGCGTTAGAATCTTGTCGCTTGTAGCAATCAATCTGTGTACTTCAATCGTTTGGCGCCCGGCGCTTAATTATAAATATCACACCATCAAGCCCACTCGCAAACCCCATTCATTAGCGGATTATGGCCAACCTCCCCATAGACACTTCCGATGATATTTAGAGGGTCAAATAAGTCTACAATAAAAATTGGAGGATACATATTATACATACAGAATGTACAGTCGAATAGAATACTATATACTAATTCCACAGTAATAATACTAATATTACTCGCGTTCCAAGTCCATTGTCCATAGTCCAAATTTTAGATCTACCAAAGCCCAAAGAAATTTTTGTGAGATAATCAAAGGAATCAGGATCACCATTCAAAATAGAAAAGCCCACGCAAAGGCAAACACTTCCACAGAAATAACAACAGAAAATGATCATGCCCTGTTCCTCGATGTCGATGTCGTCTCCATCCCTCTACTATCCGAGGACGAAATCCTCAGCTCCAGCATGCCCCTCTTGTGCGCCAGGCTCGGCGGAACTGGAGAGTGGGCGCACGCCAGAGCACACAGTTGTACGGGGTTGATATGTGCGTGTCCTAAGCGATACGCGTGCGCGTGCGTGGTGGCATTGACAGGCGGCGTATTGGGCCTAGAATGCGGCCAGAAGCCATGCCCGTGCACAGCCGCATACGCGCGTGGTGGTGGCCCATGTGGCAAGGACGAGGATGAAGGCGAGGACGAAGGTGAGGGCCAGGGCGAAGAGGCGAGGGGAGCAAGCTTGTGGTTGGAAACGCCTGACTCGCAGAGAAAGGCGGCGTTTGTACCTCTGATGCTGTTCGGGGGTTGGGAAGGGGTACTCAAAGCGCTCGGTCGTAATATTGACTGGGAAGGGCGTGCTGCTCCTTTCCTGGGAAGATGAATGCAGGGTAACCTCGAGCTCGGAATAGGCGGGGATGGGCATGGATATAGCGCGAGCTGAGGCGCGAAGTGGCATAGTTGATCACAGAGTAGTATTTGGTTACGGGAAACGTGTAGTGCCGCTGTCGTAAAACAAATGGGAAGCTCGAGGTTGAAGGATGGTTTTCTAGGAGAGCTACAGACGAGCCGTTATTTATCTTACTGCTACTGAATAAGCAGCACTAAGCTTTGTATGCTGCGGACCAGACGCCGGGTCAGCGCTCTTTCAAACACAGCGTAGAACGCGCAGCTCGCATCTCGGCAAGGCCGAAAGCCACATCTGATTGGTCAGGACGTTCGGCAGGGATTCTAGGTGAGATGTGATTCAATTCTGATTATGAAACGCTTTCCGTTCCGTAGTAGGTAGTCCTTAGGTCACTCGAATAGAACCAGCCAACCAATATATTGGTAGTTCTACGAAGTGATAGAATAAAGACTAAAGAGTGAGGGTGGTTGCGCGAGCCTTATATATGGGCCTCGCGCATTACGTAAGTACGATGTCGTATGTACCCGTTACACACCCCCCTTTGAGATTGCGTTCGCAATCTGAAAACCAAAGAAGAAAGAAAAAGAACAAAAGTTAAAAACTAGTTATGTAAATTCAATAATGAAAGAACGACTATCGGTGACGCGTTAGCATCCACAGTCCAGTTTGGTAAATAAGGTTTAATAACAATAGTGTAAACTTGGTGCATACGCGTTAGCATAGGCGCCGAAAAGTATTTGAAATAAGATGAAGGAGTGAAGTAAATAAATCCCCACTGCCTACGCGTTAGCATAAGCGCCGAGGACATAATAACAGCTGAGTGAAACAGAAAAATGGAGAGCGAAGAAAAAAGAAAGAATTCTAAGGAGCTGCTAATGGCTCGTGTGGCTGCTCTGGAGTGTCGCTCGGCTGCTCTGGTTCTCCTTCTGCGTCCATATCATCGTCCGCATCATGACCGTGCTGAGGCCCAATGATTGTAGCGTGCGGCTGCCCCCACGTATGAGGAGTGAACGTTGGTATCCCCGGGCGAGATCGTAATATCACAGGGAGGTGGTCGGATCCGTAGCGCAGCCAGTAAGGATCTTTAAGATGTACGCCTGAGGGTTCATGTGATAGAAGTACTTGAGGCGTCGAACATCGTCAAGCGACGGCTTGAACCAACCCGTCCAATCCGGTATGGTTGGAGGTACCCCGTATTGCCTGAGTCTCTCCATGCGTTCGTCATCAATGGCGGTGACTTCATCCTTGCGTCCGAAATTGAAGAACACATTGTCCAGATACTGTCTGCCGTATGCATAGCAGTGATCAATTAGCGCTACAGGAACGCCATTTTTAATTAAGAACTCGCATAAGTCATCGAGCGTGAAGTTCTTGGACTCAGATGTGCCCAATTCAGACGGCATGAACTCGTATGGGGGTCCAACCGCCGGATGGTAGGGTGCTCCAGGATTGGCTGCGTTGTACGCATCGAGACGTTCGGCGTACAAATTTGGACGCGCTGCCAGATACGCAAACTCAGATGTGAAGGCCGCACGCGCGCCCGCATCCTTTGGGCCGAGAATTCGAGCGAGTCGAGCTCCGAAGACAGTCTCTATACGAACTCGGCCTCCGTAGTCCATGGTAACTCCGTTCACGGCGTTCACGGTGCCCACTGTGTGGTGGATCAAGTAGTATCGACACCACTCTATGATATCGAATGGGTCGCTGGGTGTGCTGAGTCCAAACCCGCCGTTACGATTGGTGTCTCGGCTAACCTGCTTCGGCGGCATCGTCCAGAACTCGAGGATTTCGTCTGTACTCCGCATACACGTCGGGTAGGCCTCAGGGTTATAGGCCTTGGGGTCCATGATACGTCTCATGGAACTGTCATACAAAGAAGGATCGATGCGGCTGACCGCAATATAAAACGACCTCAGCAAGATGTGAGCGCCTATACGGTCCGCTGGATCCGACGCTGGATTGTTCTCCAAGGCTGACAAGCGCTCGATCTCTGAGGGCCTGTGGGGATATCCTCGCGGGGCCATTCGATAAACCACATCACGTTCGGTAATTTCGAACTTCGTGTCGGCTTTGGATTGAAGATGTTCGATTGCACGGTTCGCGTAATCACCGTAGAGTACAGTGTTCGATGCCCTGTAATAGAATACTGGGCTCCATATATAACCCACGTTGAACAGATTGTTGGGACGTTCGATATCGCGGTCGACTACGATCAACCCCCTTGCCAATGCGTATCGCTTCTTAGCAATTTCTATGTCGGTCTCATACCTGGCGGCCATTCTGCGCCATATATGATTGTTCAACGCCTCCCGATGCTGCTTCTGGGCTGTGTCCTCGCCTTGCGACGGCGCTGGAATGATGTCTCGATCGTAATCAAGATATGTTTGCAATTCAACGTCCGTAGTCTTTGCAGACGGTTTAATTACATTGGGAGGATCGTTCTCTGGAAGGCCTCCCGCCAGGCGTCGCTTCACACCTTGTAAAGCCTCGGTCAAGAGCTCCGCTCGTTGACCATCCACATACTCTCTCTCTGCAACTCCCCGTTCGACTGCAGGAAGTGGTTCCGGAAACTGGATCACGACAGGCGCGATTCTGGTTTCAGCGCGCATTCTTTTAGCTGGGCGCGCGCTCGAAACTGCGGCCGCATAGCTGCTCCGCTGAGAGGCCAAAGCCTCACGGTAAGGCTCCACCGAAGGTAGAGGACCATACAGGCGGTTAGAAACCGTCATTAGGTCATATGGCCTCGGCGGTGGACGCGGTGGGCCTTGATGCTGCCACTGCTGATGCCCTCCTGAGTTCCATTCTTCGTGATACTGGGGTGGTCCACTGTATGGACCGGGTCCACTGTATGGTCCGCCGTAGGTACGTGGCGAACTTCCCGCTGAGAGGGATGTCACTGTGTGAACGCTGTCTCGGCGAGACATGCCTACAAAATTCACAATTCGAAAATTATTCCTCTATTCTCCCCCCCACATGAACTCATGCAGAAGTTCATACCTGAAAACTGAGGCGCTCCGCGCCCGCGACCCCGGGAATGTCCCTGATATCCGCGGCCTCTGAGATACATCGTCGTAGACAGTGTGCAATAATAGGGATGAGATAGTGGCGAAGTGAAACCAAAGAGTTCCACCCCCCGCCAGCGCGTCCCCATATATAGGACGCATCCGCCATACAGATATTCCGGCAGTGGGGACCCCCTGCGGAAGGCCCCAAAAATTTTTGTTTTCATTCTGACTCAATGAGCCATATCCCGCATGGCAACGCCCTCAGGCGCCCTTGGCAACTGCGACGGATACTTCACTCGGTGAAGTTCCAAATACCGATCTAATGCCTCGAGGTTCTTACACTCCTCGTGAGGTTCCCAGGTAGTATCTCCCAGTGACCAACGTATCTCGTATTCGAGCTTCCCCGCCGTGCTGCGGCGGTGACCGACGATCTCGTCCACATACCATTCCTGGTCATCACCAGCGCCAAAATCGTAAGGCTCCGGAGTTGCCCTATTAGGAAATAACGCATCTGACGAAGCCTGGTAAGGCCTCAGTAACGAGACGTGAAACGTATTTTTAACACGACGCCGCTGCAAAATCGGTGGGAGGTCCACCACATACGTGGAGGTGTCTGGATAAGCCTTCAACACTTTATATGGCCCAATAAATTTCGGCCGCAGCTTGCGCGTCCTATTCTTCGGAAGATTCAAGTTCTCCGTCGACAAAAATACCAAACTTCCAACATTCAAAACTGGCTCCTCGGAGCGCTTTTTGTTCGCCCGTGCAGTCTGGAATACTCGCGCTTCTATTATCGCATCGTGCGCGCGCGCCAAATTGTCAAGCGCTGTACGCGCGAACTCACGAACTCCCCTCGGAACATCGCGACCCTTTACCTCCTTAATCATTGATGGAAGGTAGCCACCGTTCAACTCGAACGGGGCGTACTTCGTCGTTTCCGACACGCTCGCATTGATCGCAAACTCCGTCATATCAATGCAATCCACCCAATTCTTCTGATCAGGAGCCACTGTAGCGCGGAATATCTGTCCTATGGACCGATTCGCACGCTCTGTCTGCCCATCCGTCTGAGGGTGAAACGATGTAGACATCAAGAGCTTAGCACCCAAGATTTTATGAAGTTCAGTCCACCACTTAGATGTAAACTTAGAATCCCGATCGCTCACAATAGTACTTGGCAACCCATGCAACCGTACAATCTCGCGACGGTAAATCCATGAAAGCTCTGACGCTTTCATTGTCGTGTGAACTGGCACTAAATGTACCATGCTGGTCATTCTACATATTATTACCCAAAGGTAATTGAATCCCTTAGCCTCAGGGAATGGCCCAATAAAGTCCATTCCTATCGAATCCCATGGCTTCGTCGGTATAGGCAGTGGATGCAACTTCCCAGCAGGCTGTCGGTTCGATGCCTTGGTAACTTGACAGGTGACACATGTCGTACACCATGCCTCAATATCTTTTCCCATTCTAGGCCACCAGTACCACCGCCGTACATAGCTCGCAGTCTTGTGCTTAGAGAAGTGACCCACAATAATATGAGCTTGGTCCACAATCTTCATAACAAGATCTCTATTTTCCTGAGGCACACACAGCACCTCGTCATTGTTTTGGTTGTGTGTATATAAAATCCCATCCCGCAGTATAAACTGACGGTATTTATCCGGATCCGCGATAACGAACTTAAATAATCGATCTGAAGCGTATCCCTGCTTTACGGCCTCGAGAAAAATATCATCTTTGACCTCTGTAGGCGGCGGATGGGATACAATGTCCGCCAATGTATCCCCAAGTGTGGGGTCCACTTCTTTCCCAGCTGGTGAGATCGTCGTCACCACGGGCCCCTGCACGGATATAGCCATATCATCCGCACCCTTCAGCTCTGCGGCTTCTTTCTCGCGTGCCTCAACACGATCCTGTATTTGTCGTAATCTATTACTTCTACGAACATTAGGTTCATTCATCATTCTTATGTAGTCAGTGTTCTCAAACACCTCCTTGTAACGTTGTAATGGTAAATCATCACCGTTTTTATCAATACGCACATCTGCGTTTACATATTCATATGGTTTGTACACATCCGCGGGAGTGTCATTTTCGTAGTATCGCGACAAACAGTCAGCGACCTTATTCAATTCCCCCTTAACATATGTAATGTCAAAGTCAAATCTCGAGAGGTAGTCCATCCACCTCCGTTGACGGTAACTCAAGGTGTTTTGAGTTTTGAAGAACTCTAATGCTTTATGATCTGTAATGATGTGGATCTTATATCCAACCAGTTTATCTTCCCACTTCATTAACGCCTCTAGGATCGCCAATGTTTCCAACTCATGCACCGCATAATTATGCTGTGCCGCTGTAAATTTGCGGGACATGAATCCGGCAGGCCGACAATTATTCCAGCTAGGACCCTGTCCATACATTGCCCCTACGCCTGACTTAGACGCATCACATATCACCCAAATTGGATCAGTCTCTTCCGGCTTAACCGGTTGTAAAACCGGTGTCTTGCTACACAAGTGCTTGATCATATCAAAGCACCGCTGATGAATTGGGCGCCAAAGGAAGGGCGCCCCATTTTGCGTCATGGCCATCAATGGCCCAGAATACACCGAAATATTGGGTAGAAAGTTACCCACATAATTTACTAATCCCACAAATCGTTGGATGTCATTATAATTACGTGGTGTTCGCCATCCGCGAATACGATCCAGTTTATCAGTGTCCGGATGAATACCTTCATCATCGATCATATGGCCTAAGCAATCGATTTCTTCCGCATACAGTTCGCATTTAGCCCACTTCAGGTACAGCTGATATTTGCGAAGCCGGTCAAATATAATCTTGAGATATTTCTCATGATCTTCTATAGTGTCCGAGAATATGAACATATTGTCTAGGTACACATGTAAGAATCGCCCAATGCAATCCCTGAAAATAAACGTCATTAAGCGTTGAAATGTTGCTGGAGCGTTACAGTCTCCAATTTGAATTACATTGCTAACATAAGTTCCTGCAATTGTACTAAATGCAGTCTTATGAACGTCCTCAGGTCGTATACGGACCTGTTCGTATGCATCAGTTAGATCTATTTTAGATCTATATTTTGCCGAGCAACATCCTCACGGATAATTTCCTGGTCGGGCAAAGGAGTAACATCTTTTATAGTGTTGTCATTTCGTTGCCGACAATCGACAACAGTTCTAAGCTTCCCATCTTTTTTGGGAATGCACATCAATGGTGCGGCTTGTGTTGCGCTATTCGCTGTCCACCAACCAGCTGTTACATATCGATTCAGTTTCTCATAAAATTCAGCTCGCAAAGATTGCGGGCATCTGGGTGCATGGTAGTTATACCTCCTGTTTTCATCTATGAGATGTATCTCATGATTTATCTCTCGGAATGGCGGTAATTTACTTGGTGTACCATTTACAATATCGTCGTATTCATTTCTCCAATGTTCCCTCAGCTGAGGGATGTCATCTTTTGTTAGGACAGCTCTAGCTTTCCCTTAATATCCCTGGCGGCGCGTATCTCTACACTAGGCGCCTTATGAGCTATTTTTGGCTTAGGTTTCTCAAAGCGCGCTCTGAGCCTACTTATGTTATTTATATCATCCGCTTCGGTATGCAGACGATTTTTTCTATTCAAATGATCCTTTCGAATCTTTCTAGATTCTGGATAAATTTTGTCAAAGTTTACTGATTCCGATACTTCATCTGGGAATGGGTCTCTATATCCATCTTTAGTAGATACTATCGTTTGACTTCTGTATGCTGTCATGTCATACATTAATTGATTTATTTCTCGCGGCATACGAGGGTCGTAAACCCAGTCTAACCTCGGATTCGGTACTGGGCGTTCCCAAAATGACCGATGTATTTTACGTTTTCTCTATTATCTCGCTCAAGATTTCGTTTCTATCTCGTCAGTGACAAGGTCTTCTACTTTAACCTTTGAAGATGTAGGTTGGCAATATTCCCTCTTCGGGCCAATATTCCACCTTCGCCTGACATCCTTGTCCATGCATTTTCTTATTCACGCTTTTTCTGATTTTTCTGCGGTTTACTGGCTTATGAGTATCTCTCTCTCTCCCCCCCTTTCGAGGAGGCACTGACTCCTCAACATAAGCACTAATGTGGGTAACAACCGAATCCACAGAACTCGGCAGGGATCGAGAGGAAATTTCTGCTGCAAACGCAGGTCCTCCTCATCGACTACCTCCTCCACAGAAGGCTGCTGCTTAACTAGTCAATCCGCCCGGCGATCGGTAGCCCCGACCTGTGTAACCGCGGGTCAACGTCACCAGGGTAAGGGAGTGCCGGAATATCAACACCATTCACCCGTACAACATTACGTCCAAAGTCCAGGACGACACCATTGCGCCTCATAAACGGCGTACCAATCACCAGATCATAACGATCAAGGTTGCAGATATCCACATATATCTTCCTGCAATCCTGGCATGGATACTTCGACATCCGCACCATGCGTTTTTTGGCGCGACTCCCCACAGTTCCCAACTGTACCCAAAGGGATCAAGCAGCGGGAACGCACAGACTTCTGCGACATCCGCGAAAGCCGGGTAATGGACGTAGTCGTACTCCCGGCATCCCACAGCGTCCACGCATCGTGTCCGTCGATCTTAGTGTATGTAATCAAACACAACTTATCTTCTAGGGGTATAGCAGGACGAGCCTTTGCAACCTTTCCCGATTTAAAAGTGCCTTTACGGTGGAATAATTTCCTAAACGTATTTTCGCCACCCTTGGGCATGGGCGACTCCGTCATTGCTCCGATATCTGCAAGTACATCAGGTTTACTGAAGTCTAGTATTTCATGTCCGTCCTTTTTATGAACAGACTTGTCTTTAGGCTTAAAGAAGTCCAGTACCCGCATAGCGTACACTTGCTCGGTGTCAGAGTTCCGTGCATAGTAATCATTGCCGTAGTCCTCATATGGGACATCGTCGACATCGTCGCCTTGCGCGCCCTGCGCACTACCATCGTCTGACCTGACCGACCTGCGATCAACATCATCATCTGAAGCGCTGTTGTCAGACAAGTCGCCAAGACTTCCGCTGTCCTGTTCTGTATGCGCTGCTCGCACATATTCTCTGGCAGGATTCTTAGGGTGTTTATCCTTATCAGGACAGTTGTGAGCATAATACCCCGGCTTTCCACACCCAAAGCACTTAATGTCGCTTCGTTTATTGGTAGTATCTCCCCTGTCCTTAGCAGGCAGCTTCTCGGCGTCAGCCTTCTTTGAGTCATCCTTTACCAAAGCGGGACGATCCGCGCTGTATCTAGCGCCTCTAGCGAAGCGCCCCAAGCGCCTATCACGGCCGCGATTCTCACGGCTACCTGTTGCACCCTTTGCCGTGTCCATAGACTGACGCGCATCAGAATACAATGCCTCGAATCCCTGAGATTCGTGTACACACCGGCAATGCATTACTATCATAGTGGCGCGATGTGCGCTCTGCCGCTTCAATCGCCTTCGCCTCAGCAACCAACTCCTCGATAGTATTCATTTCTGGGGTAAAGTCTCGCACAAACAGTTCCTTGCGCCAATTGGCAGGAATTGCGCGAATAAACCTATCCGCCAACGTGTAACGGTCAGGATGATCCAACATCGTCTCTGCGATGTCGCAAATTTTGTCATATAATCCCTGGATTCCAGTATCCGGGTGATACCTCGCTTTCTCGAACAATGTTCGAGCATCCTGAGTTACAGACGCCAAGACAAATCGATCATATAATGCCGTCACGACATCCTCGAAGGTCCACTTGACCTTCTCCCTATTCAATCCAAACACATGGTGTCGTAGGAAGCTTTGAGCAGTACCTTCCACTAACATTCCGCTGTAATATACCCGAGCGTCGTCTTTTTCAGGACCACTTAAGTTTGCTATAGCAAAATAAATTGATACATCGGTTACCCAAGTCTCTAGGGACTTCATTTTCTCATCACCCTTATATTTAGTGACTGAACTTATATCAGGTGGCTTCGGCCGTTCTTTATCACTTCCAAACATACGTTTTGTCCCACAGTGGTCTCGCACTATGTTTATCAATCTCTGGTGCATGTCATAACGGTAACGGTCCTGTACCTCCCGTATAGCAGGTCTCAATGACGACCTCCTATGGCTCGGTGGCGGGTTGCTCCACACACTCGCTCCTCGAACCACTATATCTCGCTCTTCACTAGTGCGCTGCGGTGTGCCTCGACGAAGCTCATTAATTCCAGCTGACCTATTAATATCCCGATCATGCTTCTCTTGATCATGATCGCGGCGTCGATCACCGACATCTGGACCGGTTCTGCGATCGGTACCACTATTCTTGTCAACTGTATTCGCATGATTCTGCTCGTACATTAGTCGCATAATGTCGACCACAGTATTGTTTTCCCACCGTATTCCCTGATCAGAATAGATAGAGATTCCAGTTTGCTTAATGTCTGCGTCCCTGAGTTGCTGAAGAACAACACGATCACGAAGATCATTGGCCATTCCCACCGAGGAATTCCCAGGTGCTCTGTACCTGCTAGCTAACTCTATTAGTTGCTCTTGCGTTATCACTCCACGTTGGATCATTTGATGCGCGGCATCTGATATCCACGCTACATCTCCGTGTTCCTGCGAAGGAGTAATCTCTTGTTTTACTACAGGCGACGGTACGTCCCGCGCGAAGCGCACATTCGGGATGCCTCGGTAACGATTATTAAGTGGAGAATTCTGAGTTTCCTCCATTAATTCTCTCAACACCGTTGTATTTACGGATGTCGTTTTATTCGGATCCTGCGATCCCACGTATTGAATCGAAGGGTCCTGTCGGTTATTATTTGCAGCCATTCCAAGTGTTGCATTGAAAGGCGCCCGCGGAACAGGCGCTCGAACTTCACCCGGAGGCGTATCTGCTTTAATTCCCTCGTGAATTCTATCCATATAAAATTCCGGGGTCGGAACGTAGCGACTATTTACGCCGTCCTCATTTCTTCCAGTTATTTCTGAATACATTCGTACTGCCAGCGCGACGCGTCTCATTACTGGGACGCAGTAATCCATATTGTTTGGATCACCAATTGGTAATCCCCGTGCCTGCCGCGCCAGTATAGTACTGGTCACCGCTTCGCCTACTAATTCTGAGCGCCTATGGATAGGTACTTCATTCTCAGTGAAATCCTCCCAGAAGAGCATTAATTCCCGTCCGAGAACCGAATCCAATGCGGCAATGGGTGTTTGTTCTCCCATTCCGTAGCGGCGCATTGCGTCATTGGCGCCCATGCGTGATCCGTGCCGCATTGCCGGCTGTTCGGGCGCCCCGACCGATCCGGTCTGATCGGTCCACCGTGAGTCTTCGGACTGAAGTGCTGGCCTTCGGGGGAGGCCTTCCAGAGGAGTACCCCCCGCTCTTTCCTGGGAGGTAAATGCTCCATATACTGGTTGGTTCGCTGTGGGCGAGCCTGTTGTATATCTACCAACTCGGGTCTCAGGACCTTGCTCAGTTGGTGCATCAGAGGCTTGATTGCTCAAGTGCGGTGATTGCGCGCTCGAGAATAAGCCCGGAGGACTTGGTACGTTGTCGTTTGTCGACATCTCGCAGCCCTCACTGATGAGTGGAAAATTTTCTGGTTTTGTTCTTTTTTGTGCTTTTAGTTACTTCGTTCACAACTAGCAATATAGCTGTGGTTCAAAAAAGTGAAACGCTTTCCGTTCCGTAGTAGGTAGTCCTTAGGTCACTCGAATAGAACCAGCCAACCAATATATTGGTAGTTCTACGAAGTGATAGAATAAAGACTAAAGAGTGAGGGTGGTTGCGCGAGCCTTATATATGGGCCTCGCGCATTACGTAAGTACGATGTCGTATGTACCCGTTACACTATTGGTGTAACGCAACATTTCCCAAAAAAAAAGATCTAGTTTACAATGACTGTTTTGACAACAACTAAGATTTTGTTTAATACTGCTTGAAGTCTTTGTGAGCTAGGGCAACGTCTCTATGCTTGTTTCCAGTCAAGAATAAAATCCTCAACCCTAATGCGCCTTAAAAAATGAGGGAGGAGACCATAAATCGGCCTAAATCAGCAGGTAAGTCTCCCTTAAATCGGCTTAAATTTTCACTAAATCTTGGAGTTCTATGTTACATTGCCGCACATAACATGGCACATATTGCAACAGGATTTAAGATAAGTAAAGTCCGTCATTTTGGCCAGCTGTTCTTGTCTGACGACGAATTCTCGGAGGGCAGCTTGCAAAAATGGAACAGTGTGAGGCGTAATGGGGTCTTATTTTGACAGAACTATGGACTACCGTCTACTACGCTTGGAAGGGCCTCTTTGGCGTACTTTAGCTCGTCCATTCGACTGTTTGTATTTACGTACGGCCTCGTAGAGCCCCTTCCAGCAGTGTACGAGGTCACCGTACTGTTGGCAAAAACTGGCCTCATCGCCTCCATGCTCCTCTTCGATTTCGTCTACCACCGACCGGATATTATAATATTTGATTTTTTCACTCTGCGATATAGATTTCAGGTCATATTTTTCGTCCCATTGGGAAAGCGGAACCACTAGCCCATTATATGGGCACCCACAGTTCCAATATTCGAGCGCCATCTTTAACGATTTACATGCAGGGATGCGTTGCGAGGAAACATCGGGGATCGCCTGGGAACCCGTCGTGGTTGGGGTCGTGCGCGCCTGCGAAGATGATACCTCGGGGATCGCCTGAGAGCCTGTCGTGATTGTGGTCGTGCGCACCACAGAGATGGGTGTGGGGTGCTGGAAGTGGCGAGGAGGTTGGTAGGTTGGGGTTATTGGCTCCTGGAACTCTTGAGGTTGGTAGCTAACGGCTGGAGGGTAACATTGGGGCATGGGAATTGGGGCTGCAGTTTATTGTGGACAGTAAGTGCGTGCTACATTTTTTGAAAAGAAATGTAAAGACTGACTTGTGTCATAAAGGGAAGCCGACTGTTTTTGAATGGGCGCTGGAAAAGAGATTGCGTTAAGCATGATAAATAATGGCGAAATTTCTGTGATATTTGCTGGTTTCTACCATTGTATATGGCGAGGAGGGCATGGAGGACGTATAATCTAGGCGTTCCGAGGCTGTTTTTCAGTGGTAAGTGCTCACTCATATCGATTCAAGTAGAAAGCTTACTATGCATAGTACCTAGGCGTTCCGGTGCTGGTGTGGGGTGGTAAGTGCTCGCTCATATCAAATAAACCAAAGAAACTCACTCTGCATAATAATCTGGGTCAAATTCTGAACGCATTCCCTGAGCTCTTTGATTTCGGTAGAGGAGGAAGGTGTGGCTGGCGCATATCGCCCCATGAGAGTCTCGCGCCGGTTGAGTGGTCGATCAGGCATCATAATATCGCCGTAGTCGTCCTCGTAAGCTGTCAATTCGTCGAGGAGATATCGCATGATGGTGCCAACACTGTCATTCGATGACCAGCCACCCCACCATTTAACAGCCTTCAAGGACCAAGGATTCTCGACCCACATAAACCGATATTGGCATCCACCTCGTCGGAAGCAATGTGTGGTAAATTTACCAGGTCGTCCGTCCAATACATCAGATTCTTCCACAACCTGTTCAAGCAAACGGTCGAAACCAGTCTTACTCATCTGTTCGCCAATCTTGAGCTTGCCTGTGGAGGCCATTGCAGGGAAAAGTGGGTCGGATGGCAGAATCTGCCTGGGCGTATGCTTTTGGAGATATTCGAGCCAGGTTTTGAGGTGAGTGTAGCAATCCAGGTAGACAGGATTCCCTGGTTCCTGGCAAATTTTATACATTTGTGCTGGCCATGTAATTCATTTGCGAGTGCTATAATATCAAACGGAGAACTCACCTTTATTCGCGTCATTGTTGGTTTTACGGAACACCAAGGTGACCTCTAGGTACGGAATACCTGTTGCGGAACTTTGCGGCCGGATTGCTTGGGCTTTGAGGGTGAGTAGCTCGTCACATCTGAGGCATGGTGGATTGGTGAGCCCGTATTTTTGTGGCTTGGCTGACATTCTTGACTCACCGTGTCCAGAGGGTAAAAGCGGTCAGTGAAAAGGCCTTGAAGTACAGCCTTTGCATGTCTGTGAATTTTTTGAGGCCTTGAGGACTGTCGAGATACTCGAAGAGAATCCGAAGGTCATCAGGGAGCATGGCCTTAGCCTGAACGGTGATGGCACTGCGGTCTTTATTATTGAGTGACTCATAATAGGTTTTATACTGGTACTGGAATACTGGATTTCCCTCCCACTGATTAGTGTGCTCGTTGTGCCTCCAGTAATCTCCCTGGCATAGGAAAACCCTGTACAAGAGTAAGAAGAATATTATAACAACCGATGTGAATAAATTGACGCACCTTTCGAAATAATCCTTGAAGGCGGACCTGATGTTCTGGGCTGTCGCGAACTTGCAAGGCTTCTCTTGGGTTTCGCACTTGAACGTCGTAAGCATGAGAAGAGCAACAGGTGTGTATTCATTGAGCTCATCAAAGGCACGCAGCATGTCTTCAGGACGATCTACTGTCTCGGTAACTGCTCCATCTCCTTCCCCGACGGCGTTCTCCAGCCAGTTTTTCAGCCATTGTTTACCACTCGAAACCGTCGACCTGTATTGTTTAGTCGTGTGCTTCGCCTTGAACCATTCGTCTACTGTTTCTCGTCCTTGAGCGAGAAGACCCGAAACGGTGGCCGGCTGCGATACGGTAGGGACGGCTTCCTGTCTGGGCGGATCACTGCACTTGGACGCGACCGAGGCAGCTGCCTGCCTTGGGGGCCTGCCTCGCCCTCTTTTCTTGGGAGCTGGTGTGGGGGTGGGTGGGGGTGTACTAGATGATGGTGAAGAGCTACGAGAGGAACCCATAATTGAGGGATAAGATAAATGATTAGAGAGGGATTGAAGGGGATTCCGGTGCAGATGAAGCGTACGCGCAGTGCAAGTTTAAAGGTTTAACGAGCACACGCAGGCCATACGCTTGAAGGGCACCCGAATTCCCCCTAGGCAAATAAAATAAAATAGAACGGAAGACTACAAAAAGTACATTGAGCGTCTAAGTATTCAGACTCTGAGGGAGATACCAGGCAACAGTACTTTTTGTACTGTTCGCGTCAGGGGCATGCCGGTTCGCGGTGGTCTGGCACAAATTGTCCGGTTCATTTTGGTTCACTTGGGGCTTAAACCCGGTTTAGCGGGGGATCTTAAATTTTGGGGGGCTATGACCTACATATAAGACGAAGTTCATCATTGTGTGTATACCCACAAAACGACGTGCACCAGACCATTCCCACACCACGATAGACATACCACTCTCTGCAACCACATTACACGTCAGATCGCGCATGCTTACCGTCCGATCTAATCCCTGCTCAATACAGGGCGTCAGGAGCCGAAACCTAGATTCGGATGCCCTCGGCTCCCAGCCACCGCGCATCATCCTCGCTCTCGGCGTGCATGAACGCGAATGCGGGATTGACAACTGCACAACGCACACATCAGATCAGAAGAAGCATGAACAGAAAACGGACGTACAAACATACACGGTTAGGGGGTTAGGCCCCCACTTGGAGGAACGAACACCGTGATACCGGGTCGAGCGACCAGCGGAGGGCGCTCGTCCCCCGGAACACCGCACAGCGTCGCTGAACTACGACAAACAATCAGCACGGAATCGCAACATCAACAGCGAACATACACACACCCAGAACCGCTCAGCAGTCCGTCACACCGATTCCACCGCAACCACAGGGAGGCACCACACCGCGTCTACCGCCGCCTTGCTCGTGATTCGTCAACGCCCCCAACCCCCCGGGATCCGCATCGCGCTCTGTTCGTTCCGTCTTTGTCCTTCACCAACTGGCGCATCATCACCCGGATGCCAATCGATCACCGAATCCCCGGCCGCGGCGCATCGTCCAGCTCGCGCGTTTCAAACAATGCGCCTTGGGCCGCCGTATCATATGTGCAGGCGCTCGATAGCTTCATGGCCAGAATACGGAGCGATGAGGCAGACCAGGGAGGGGTGAAGGGGATGTCGATGGGGAGATTCTGGTGGTGAGGAGGGTAGGTTTGGGCGAGAGAATGAGCGTGCCTATGGCGACGGCTCCAGCGCGATACTCAGAAGCTGAGCCCAGACGGGGTACTGGCGCTTCATGGGGCCAGACAACGGGGCCGGTGCGCATCTCTCTCTGTGTTCAAGTTCAATGCACATCCCTCGCTGGTGGGCGCATCGCCGTCGCCCTCCCAGCAATCCGCATCGCGCTCTGTTCCGTCCGCGGCCGTCACTACTGGCACGTCGTCATTGCCTCCCTCCCCAGCCACGCCGTATCCAGCGCCGCCGCGCCGTCCCCAGCTCGCGCATCCTCAAACGCGCCTTGGTCACCCCCATCCTCCGCCGTACGTCTAGGCCCTCCGCAACCTCCTTAACCAAGATACTGCGCAAGAGATGGCCGACGTAAGACCAAGCAGACCAGGCGGGGTTGGAGGGACAGCGCTTGAGTACGACTTCAATGGTTTGGAAGATGGCTAGGTCAAGGCTAGGTAGCCACATGAAGCAAAGCGCTCAAGGCGAGGTTATTCCATAGTATCATCGCACGGTCCTCTGGAGTGTAACCAGGAGCGTTGATGGTTTGAGCAAGGACGGAAGGCCATCGTGTCAGTGGGGGAAGATTCAACATTGCGCATGGACCAGGCACGGACTCCGCTGGAGTTTGAATCCGGCCCGCGACATCCGTTCTTTCTCGTTCGATTGTTCCCTCTCCTCGCTTCCACCAACACCAACAGAAAACTCGAGGCGACATACCTCACCTTCTTTCACCTCTTCGTTCTCGATGACTATTGGACTCTCCGAATTTGGTATTCTTGTTTACCCGCCACATCCGTCTGAGCTCCCATTCACGAGCTGCTGAATTTCGCTCACAGCGCCATCTACGCTTGCCCCTTGGATTCCAGATTACTTACGTGCTGACCGTCCGCCATCAACCCAGACCCACATCCACCGCCTTCGAGCAGCGGCTCAGCGCTCTATCCTCATCAAATTGTGCGCCTTCCATTCTTCCGGCGCACTCTTAGCGTTAAGGACGCGTCAGGATGGGAGGCTCAGTGGCATGTCGGTCGTATCGCAACCGATCTGGGGTGATACGGTGAGTACCCTGATTTCTAACATATCGTCTTTCTTCGCCCCCTTCGTTGTGCTCTTCGCCCATGCAACGGGCGTCCCCAGTCGGTATCCATCCCCGGAGGGCTTCTCAAAAGGAGGCCGACCATGACACTACCTTATCTGAAAGGGTGTCGGCCGAGAACCTTTTCGTTCTCAGCGACCGCTTTCGTGCTATGAGCTTCGCTAGCTCTAGTGATAGATAAGATCGCGAATCGTCCTGTGTTCGCCCCCTCTTGACTGGCCAATGATGAAGGGTTGAACGACTGCACTGATCCCTATATACTGCGTTCGGTACTCAGAACATGGATTGCATATACTCCCCTACGCATCCTGATGAGAGGCATCTTGCGAATTCAGTATCTGCGGACTGCTTTATGTATATTATGTGGCGAAATCATAGCTATGTATGCATAGACTCGTATAGCACACATACTCCGTACCAATCACCTGTCCGCCGTATTTGGATGCACTTCCGTTACAACAACAGACTATTGCCGGTACTCGATGGGCATGTTCATTGCTATGACAAACATTCGACAGTCTTACGGCTAGTGCTGATACTGTTAGTTTTAGGAGCTCAAGCATAAAAAATAGCAGCATATATAAGTAGTGTTCACAGACCAGAAGTGTAACTGTGTAATATTGATAAGTACAACCCAATGAATCATCTGGACAGGGAACATGTAAGTATTGCGATAACTGAAGGGAACCATTCCCAATCTCTGTAAACAGACCAACACCGTCTTCGGTATGCAAAAAAAGGTAACGAAGTTGAAACCTTGTTTTCCTTCTCCTGAAGACCTCTCTTGGAAATTGCCTCGATACGCTTTTCAGGAGCCGCGGATCCACGCGCCGAAAGTCGTACGCGACGACGTCGAAATGCCCCAGCAGCTGTAGCACCCGACACTGATGCAAGTGTGCTCTGCTTCAGCTCAGTCCCAAGCTCCTCGCTGCCCCAAACGGAACCCGAGGTACCTCTGCGCGCATGAGGCCTAAAGAAAATTTAGCTCAGCCGGTAGACTCGGCGCAAGGAGGGCGGTGGTGAACAGTACCTGGGACAGTCGTCAATGTCATCAAAGATGAATGAGAATGAATGTGCGAGGATGATTTGTGTGAGGGCGTGGAAGTGGGGCCCATTGGATTTGCGAGTCAGAGTGGTCGATGGACTGGAGTCTGAGGCATAGTAGACGAAAAACCCACTATTTTATATTTGGGAATGCGGCGAAGTATCATATGATATTTTTTCATCGATAGGACAGGAAACGGTATGTGCTCGAGTGGCACACTCCTAAATCGTCGAACAATGCGATGTAATTCTGAGTGATCGACATCTCCGAAGATGTATTTTGTGCCACTGAAGTGTACCGCTACCTTTGCAAACATACGTACATACCGCACACACACCGTGACCGGGCGAGTGGAACGAGGACCTACATCGACATCTGTCACCCAGAAACATTGCACGCGTCTGTGTCCGCTTGCGCAGTAAGGAAAGATGGTGATAAAGCTTAGACTACAAAGACGCATCTAAGGCATCATGGCCTCATGCTCGACCTCATGTTTACGGTCTTGCGCGGCTTGTTCAAGTTCCGATCGATATGTCTCCCAAAATGTAAGATAACGGGAGAACAATGGCCTTTCAACGAACCTCACAGCGTCTCCGAACTCCATTCGCATTCTTCGGTATCGTGGTTAGCAGATAAAGCATTGTGAGTACGGTGCATGAGCAAGCATTGTATCGAGTGGCACTACTCCATAGCCTAGTTCTCTCGCAGGGCAAAAGTAGCAAGCAAGCCTCGTGGTCAATCTCCATCTATACTATCTTATGATCATTTTTCGAACACACTACTTTGTTTGAAAGTTCATATTATTCATTAACAGGTGACATAAGATACCAAGCAGCGTCGAGAAAGCTTGAACTCAGATATATCCATACCACCACCGTCCACGGGTGCTGCACCAGTCGACGAAGCCGCACTAACCCTAGATTCCTACGTCTCCTCATCCATCCTGTCCCACCCGAGAACGATCCAGCAGCCACCATCCTCGCATTGATCCGCGCTCCTGCGTTCGTCGAGCGGTCAGACGAAGTGGCCTGCGGAGGAGGCAACGGAGGCGTCAGCCATGTTGATCCGCAGTGCAACGTAGACCGCGGGGCGGGTATCAAATCGTACCGCGAAGGAAGCGAGATGAGGGCGCAACCGAATGCCAGAGCGCGTCCCACGTACAAAGGACGAGCACTTCCTCGCCCGGGAGATAGCACACGGCCTCATCTTCATCATCCTCCCACGTCCCACAATCGCAAATACCATACTAGATCACCGCCCAACGCAGGCAGGACAGCACCAGCACCTGGCGCCGCATCCCCGCCGCGTACGACGCGCGACGCGACGACGCACTCCTACTTCCCTGTGCCAGCCCTGCCATACCTGCGGGCCATGTACCCACCTGGCGCGAGCGGAGGCGCGCGTTGTGCGCCTCTTGCTCAGCGAAAGCCGGGGGGAACCGCGAGGCGGCGAGGGGAGGCGTGCGGTGCGCAGACCATGCGCGGATGCGGTGCAGAGGATGTAGGAGAGGGAGGTGCGTGCGTGGTCATTCCACGCGCGCGCCGGCTAGACCAGCGTGCCCGGCAGCCATGTGCGGAAAAGGCATGGCTACCGCGCTGCCCAGTCTCGGATCCAGCGCCTCCGCACGCTCCTTGGCGGAGACGAGTCGGGCTGGGAGGAGTCGGTCTGGGAGGAGTCGGATAGGGAAGGAGCGCTTGGGACGTCGGCGGGGTTGGGAGTTGGCTGCGCGCAGATGGCAGCGGAGACTGGGGTGAGGACGGTGTTGCGGTGCTGGAAAGTGTGTCGAGCTATGGGGTGCAGCACGTGTCTTAGTATGGGAGGCGATGGAAGACAGATATTTCACCTTTTAGTGCGTGGTACGGTGCTTCGGTTGCTTGAGTGGGTATGTGAGGGTTCAGAGTCTTCGATGTCAGCGTCAGCGTCAGCGTCGAAAGTCCAGCATCATATCGGAGAAAGACAGCTTACCCATGCGTCTTGCGTGGCTTGCATGGATACGAAGACCAAGAGCAGGAGGGGTACGGAGGGGGGAAGGTGCGCTGAACATTCGAAGGTTCCCTGAGCTGCGAACGATGTCAGTACGCGATCGTCACATCAACAGTGCATGGACTTACATTTCAACATCCCACATACTACCGCCACTGCCTTGCTCGTGAACGCCTCCACCCCCGGATCCCATCGCTCTCCGTCCCATCCCATCCATCCGTGCGCTATACTGGGCCTCTCTTTACCACCACCGTACCATCGATCTCCTCTCCGACTCATACAGTTAGTCCACGGCAGACACACGCGCCGATGCAGTTGGAGGGTGGGTAGGAGGCAGTGTGCGGCTGGATGTTGGCGTAGTCGCGTTCGTGTCGCGTCCATGGCAAGAAACAACGCGCGGTGAGTGCTGTAAGACCCGGAGTGCGCGCCGATTGGGGGGCGCAAGCAGACGACGGGCCCGAGCGTGGAAATAGTAGAGCGATGCCATGTTGGTCAAATACACTGGAGATGGGTGAGGGTGAGCGGGCAGGGGCTAGAGCAATGCACTGGGAAGGCTGACGCGACTGGGTGGAGAAACGCCCCCTGCTCTGTGTCCATCAGTGGAACGGCTACTGGCAGGCGATGTGGGTAGCCACACATATGCATTGAATGCACTGCTCTGGATTGCAGACGGGGAACGTGAATACAGAGTGATGTGTGGCGATACAACGAGGTCGTCGTGGCTGCCGTTCGAACATTGCGCACGGACTCTGAATCCGGCCCGAACCCTCCTTGCCTGGCATGTCTTCCCATTCATCGCTTCCACCAACACCAACAATTAAACCAAGGTGCCTTCCACCTCCCTGACTCTTGTCTATCTATTATATCTGTCTAAGTACCAACAATCCACTTCGATTCGCGAGCTGCCAAGTTTCGCTCGGACTAGATTCGACTCATGCTACACAATCATCGCTCCGACCCTTAATCTTCGATTCAGCTAATTATGAACAAGGCATGCGGTATCTGGTATGCCATCCATATGTACAAGCCCTCATTCTGGAGCTTAACCTAGTTATTCTACCCCATTCCTATCAGCGGGAGATCGCATCGATCGCACAACTGCCAGCCTGCATCACAGAGTACTATATGGATTCCAGATGTGCACGATGGGGAGGGTATGTAATTGGTCCGATATTCATCCTTTCATCTTTCGTGGCCGTTCTCCCATTTTCTGCTAGTCCGTTCCATGTGGCGGGTGTCCTCGAACAGTACCAGTCGTGAGATGATTCTTACAAGAGGAGGTCGACCATGGTGCCAAATCTTATCTTTGACTGAGTGTCGACTGAGAATATTTATTTTCGGCGACATTGCCAGAGCTATGCACTTTGCTAGCTCTACCGGCAGATAAGGTTTGCCACTTTTAACAGGAAACACTAAGGTGTCGGCCCCCTCTTGTGGGATCGTGACGACTCTATCGATTCTGTCGATCCTCGTGTATCGTGTTCGATGCCTGACCATTCAAATCTTACAATTCACCCAAGCATCGATTGTCGTATAGAGACTCGGCATCGTGCACCCAACATCCATCGCCACGCACCGGAAACCCAGAGCGCCGTCCGTCATCCTCATTCCCGTCCGTTCTACCATACTCGACATGTGGTCTCCAGACGCTCCACGCGCTCCATCACCACTCGCGCGCTGCTGAACTTTGGCTGCGCAAGATCAGAGCGACGTCTGCACGCACTACCTGATCATCCCCTCGACCCTATATCCTCGATCTGCAGCACTATCACTATCCTATACATCATCGCGCTACTGAACCGTCGCTCTGACTCTGAGACCTCGAATCTTTTATCAACTTATGCCCAGAACAGCCGGTATGTGGTATGCGTTTATTCTTGCGCACATTCCACTCTCAGCTAATCATGCTGCCAGTGGATGTTGTCTTCGAAATTTCTTGATCAATGGAATGCACATCGCTCAGCGCCTGCAGCCAACCTGCACCTCTGACCTGCCCGGGGAGTTTTTCGACATCAAGGGCGCCTGAAGCTGAGGTATATCGCGCGTCCTAGCACGAATGCCTTTATGTCTCTCTGTTTCAGCTCTATGCGCAGCGTCTCTGCCTCGTTCCCCTGTCCCGCCCATTCTCTCACTGGCAAGTTTAATGATTTGCAACGTTTAGCTTTTACATATGCTACGTATCAAGGAAGCTGGATATTTGGTAACGGATATGAATGGCTAGAGGTCCAGGAATACGTTCGAGAAGCAAGAAATTAGTGGAGGTAATATTGCGGTTCACATACAGACGGAACATTTATAACATCGATCGACGACGATATTTGACACCACCCGCGCTATGTGGTTGTGTAAATATAAAAGTACGGGTATAACTTCATGGTTCAAGAGATCACCGATACCAACGAACTATTCGAGGCTAGATGGGATAAATTTTCAAGGCAACGCTACCATGTGAATCTGTCTACAGAAAAAAAAGTCAATAATGGACGTCCAAAAATCGCGATGTAAAATCGAGGAAACACCCCAAGTTTTAACATAAAGAAAGCTCGAAACGTACATTTGTATCGATGATTCCATCCGCATACATCATGTAGATTGGATCATGTTGTGCGTCGATCATGAAGGCTGAGCAGCAACTGAGGTGTAGC
Organism: Pholiota molesta; assembly: GCA_014925825.1. NCBI lineage: Eukaryota > Fungi > Basidiomycota > Agaricomycetes > Agaricales > Strophariaceae > Pholiota > Pholiota molesta. Next base: position 29,230 of record JACGCK010000294.1, read on the forward strand.
GTTGATATCACGCATGGCAGACGCGTCTCGACATCGTCAAGAAAGAGCGGGACGTCCTCGGTGCGGATCACACTGGACGGAGACAATTTCCACAGTTGACCTTTCGGAGACGAGGATGGGGTATGGGTATCCAGACTGCCTTGGGCAGACAGCACCGCTGCCAGGGAGAAGTCAAAGATGTCTATAACGCCGGATGGCTCTGTCGAGCCAATGTCGTGCTTCAAAACGGCACGCTGACCGTAGATGCATCTGGGCACAAAAAAGATAACTAATGTGAGCACTGCAATTATTCTGATTATCCAAAAGCGGTAATAGCAACCTTCTCCAGTATTTCACAAGTTCCGCAGGGGAAGAACGCCCCAATCGCGTGTTGGGCGGGCCCCATTCCGACCACGGAATATCCAGAGGCGCATGCTCCGTAAGTGCGTGAGCGTACTTTAGGAGCACGCGCTGGTGCAGGAACATGTTCAGAGAGTGGACGCGCCGCGCGCTATCCTCCGATGAGACCTCCATATACTCCATGGTAAACATGTGTAGGCGGTCATCATCACGTATTGCGAATGGTATATGTGAGAGTGGATTTGCCTCAATGGGCCAGCATGGCTGGAGATTCCGAGGAAAGTGATGCCAGGGGACATTGGTGGAAGATGAAGCGTAGCGAGGTGCATGGCCTTGGTAGCCGCCGCGGGGGTCGTACAAGCTTGTATAGCCGAATCTCACCGTAGTTGGCCAGCGTCGTAAGGAAGAAGTATGTGGAATCGAGAAGCGTGATATCAGACGCCAAAAGAGCGAGACTGTGATTGAAAGATGTGGAGGTATCCTGTATTAAACATTGTTTAATATTAAATATGTGGCAAAGTGGCGTAAATTTGAGCGCACCAATAACAGATCCGATGTAGTCCAGTCCCATACTACTGCTCGCATCTCCCCCTCATCATCATGGAAATGAACGGCGACGACGTCATATGCAATTTGTAGAACGGGGGGGCCGAAAATATCCTCGCGGTAATGTTTCGGAACAATCGTCAACTGCAAGGGGCTTTGCTGCGCCTGTGGATGTATGGCATTGGTAGATATAGTGCGAATGTGAACGCGGAGGATACGAGTGTCGGTCATTGACAATGGTGGGCTACGGATGGTTAAAGTCAAGGTCAAAAGATAATACATGTACACAGACACGCACTCACGTTCCATCGTCCTCCAAGAAAACTATCAAATCCTGCGTCGGGTCCATCGTGAACTCCATAACCGAGATTCCGATCGAGGGTGTTCGAAGCGTGCGTCCATCAGCATTGCGGGCGGTCGGTAGCCATGAGATTTCAAAGTGGTCATTTCCAAAGCCATCACTGCACAGGTGAGCGAAAGCGCCTCCGGCGAGCTCGGATGCACCGCAGCGAGGTTGCGTCTGGCGTGTCAAAGGCTCGTTCACTTCGAGTCCCACCCACGCCTGACGTCGCCTTACAAGTGATTCGATGAGGACTGAGTGACTGAGTGACGTTCCAGCGTCTTTGAGGCCCTCCAAATGCAACTGAATAATATACGCTAGAAGTGAGGAACTCTTGAAAGCCTCGTACATTGCTGTGCATGTCTGCGAGAGATCCTACAGGTTTAGTCTCTTCCCCATTGACAGATATCAAAGCGACGCAGCCTTACCATCGCACAGGAGACGAGTGAAATGGCATCGAGGTTGGTAAGGATCTCGATTTGCAGCTCTTGTGGCAACGCGCAGAAACAGTTCGCCATTTTGGAGTTGAATCGATGAAGCGGATGACTTGTAGACCGCCGATAATCGAAATGACTGTCGCGTTCCAAATTGTATTTATACATCATTCCCACAGGCATCGTTCTCAGTGCTCGGTCCGGCCTCGCGTTCGGCGTATGAATTACTTGATAACGCACATAAACACCATAGATACGCATTGCTCTCTGCTCTAGCCGCATCCTTCGCCAACCGCCTCCTCTTCACCACAACCCTATCGATCATCGAATCCCCTCCCATGCCGGAACGTCGCATCGCTCAGCTCGCGCCATCTTCCAACGTGCTTCAAGCACTGCGATGCTCAACCGTACATCTAGGGAATCCGCACACTGGGCCATCGCGCTAGAACGTGATGACAATCATGGTAAATTCAACGGACCAGGAGCTGTTGAAGGACATGTCGATGGGGATTGGGTGTTGGCAAAATTGGGGGTCTGTACGAGGTGCTAAGTACGCCCATTGTCCATTGCGGCCACGTGCGCGCATTGTGCGTGCGCTTGGTGGAGGTGAATGCGTGCCAGTGGAAATGGCTTCGGTAGGTAAGGGCACCAATCGAAAGGGGTGGCCATGTCAGAGAAGGCGGCGTGCTGGAGAAGGCAGTTAGTTGCAGACGTTGGGATAGGGTTAGATGGCTGACCTTGCCTACATCGTCTAGTTCCCCAGTACTTGATAACGCACATAAACACCACAGATACGCATCGCTCTCTGTTCTAGCCGCATCCTTCGCCAACCGCCTCCTCTTTACCACCACCCCATCGATCATCGAATCCCCTCCCATGCCGGAACGTCGCATCGTCCAGCTCGCGCCATCTTCCAACGTGCTTCAAGCACTGCGATGCTCAAACGTACATCTAGGGAATCTGCACACCGCGCCATCGTGATGACAATCTTGGTAAATTCAACGGACCAGGAGCTGTTGAAGGAGATGTCGATGGGGATTGGGTGTTGGCAAAATTGGGGGTCTGTACGAGGTGCTAAGTACGCCCATTGTCCATTGCGGCCACGTACGCGCATTGTGCGTGCGCTTGGTGGAGGTGAATGCGTGCCAGTGGAAATGGCTTCGGTAGGTAAGGGCACCAATCGAAAGGGGTGGCCATGTCAGAGAAGGCGGCGTGCTGGAGAAGGCAGTTAGTTGCAGACGTTGGGATAGGGTTAGATGGCTGACCTTGCCTACATCGTCTAGTTCCCCAGTACTTGATAACGCACATAAACACCACAGATACGCATCGCTCTCTGTTCTAGCCGCATCCTTCGCCAACCGCCTCCTCTTTACCACCACCCCATCGATCATCGAATCCCCTCCCATGCCGGAACGTCGCATCGTCCAGCTCGCGCCATCTTCCAACGTGCTTCAAGCACTGCGATGCTCAAACGTACATCTAGGGAATCTGCACACCGCGCCATCGTGATGACAATCTTGGTAAATTCAACGGACCAGGAGCTGTTGAAGGAGATGTCGATGGGGATTGGGTGTTGGCAAAATTGGGGGTCTGTACGAGGTGCTAAGTACGCCCATTGTCCACTGCGGCCGCGTACGCGCATTCTGCGTACGCTTGATGGAGGTGGATGTGTGCCAGCGAATGGCTTCGGTAGGTAAGGGCACCAATCGAGTGGGGTGGCCATGTCAGAGAAGGCTGCGTGCTGGAGAAGTCATTTAGTTGCAGACAGTGGGATAGCTGTTAAATTCAGCGTTGAGATTCAGAATTAGACTGCAAGGAGGAGAGAAAGGCTTGCGTTGTGGGTGGCTATCGGTTTTCAGGGACATAAGTCAAGTCAGAGTGCTACTCATTCCAACACTCCCAAGAGAGATGTGAATCCATAGTGTTGTGGATTGCAAACCGGAAGCGTGAAGGGAGTAAGCAAGGAGTAAGATGGACGGAGCTCGCAGTTACGCAGTTCGTACATTGCTCACACGGCGGACATTCAACTGTCAGGTTGTGCCGTCGCTTGCGCTGTCAGGTTATTGCAAGGTTATTGTCAGGCTCCTATAACCACCCTCTCGTATCGAGAGGTTCCTAATCCTGAGAAAAAAAAGATGATGATCAATGTACAAATAAACAAACGAAAGGATTGGAACTCTCGATAGAGAGGCTGGCACATTTGCTGTTCGGCCATCAGTTGCCATCACCGGCTCCTCGTCTGGGCTCGAAGATTCCCATCGAGTGACGAACACGTTACAGGAGCCCGTTACTCAAATCAGGCGCCAATAATGCGCACCTTCAACACCAAGTTCTCAATACTGAATGAAGTGATTTTATCCTTGTTCATCTTTTTTACCCATAAAATGAATTCTTCTGTCTTTTGTATCATCTGTTCTTTGTCTTTTTTCCTGTGCCACTGCTTTCAGTTTATTCCATATGTAACAACCTCATGTAACTGCACTCTCCATAAACAATTCAGGGAGGGGTTCAAGAATCTTTGCCAATGCCTGTGTTTCATCATGATCATGATATTCTGTATATTTCTGGAGAGGGATATAAGCAAGTCATCAAATCAAGACTAGACATTTACTCCAACTGTAAAGTTATTGAAAAGTCACATCTTCAATTAAAACTCGGTAACAGGCATGATGGAGAAGCAATATTTGAGATATAAATTTTCCTGAAATATATAGGTCAAATCCTGTTATATGTATCCTATCCTAGCATGAGAGCATGACAAGGACTGGTAATTCTTTGCGCAGTAAGCGCCCAGTGACACCGACATCATCACGGTGACCCAACCGTAACGGATACATCACATATTCTGTTTTTCTGAGCCCAGACGAGGAGCCGGTGATGGCAACTGATGGCCGAACAGCAAATGTGCCAGCCTCTCTATCGAGAGTTCCAATCCTTTCGTTTGTTTATTTGTACATTGATCATCATCTTTTTTTTCTCAGGATTAGGAACCTCTCGATACGAGAGGGTGGTTATAGGAGCCTGGGTTATTGTTAGGCAATTGTTAGGTTTGTGTTAGGTACTGAGCGAGGATGGAATTCCGGTCACAGTATTTCCTGTTATCTTATTATATATCTTTTTCGGGTCAGTATGGACCTTTATTGAATCCTTAGTATCATTATTGTTAGCTATATATTTAAGTAAGTGACTAAATACTGTGACCAGAATTCCATCCTCGCTCAGTACCTAACACAAACCTAACAATAACCTGACAATAACCTTGCAATAACCTAACAGCGCAAGCGACGGCACGACCTGACAGTTGAATGTCCGCCGTGTCATGCGGACTCTGAACCCGGCCCGACACCTCCGTTCTAGCTTTGTCTTCCGATTCTAGCCGATTCTTCGCAGGCAAAGTTTCACCACCACAACAAATCCAAGGCAACTTCGCCCTAATCCCTGTCCCTTCACCACAATCGTCTTGTCTCCAGAGCTCAACGCGCTCCACTCCACTAGCGCGCTACTGAAATATGGCTAAACTACTCCAGAGCAACATCGACGTCTGCTCGGGCTCCCTGATCATCTGTTCCACCCTACGAACTCGATTCTCCACACTGGCGAGACACTTGGTACGGATGCCAGATGCAAACGATGGGGAGTGCATGTGAGCAGCCCGATATGATTCGTTTCGTCTTGCACCGCCTTTCTCCCTTCCTTCGCTGGTCGGCGACCGGTTCCGTGCTCGGGGCGGGCGTCTGAGGTATCATGCAATCATCGGATGATTCGCTCAAGAGGTGGCCGACCATGATAGCATAACTTACCTTTGGTATAGTGTCAAGGAGAATATCAGTTCTCGATGACCTTGTCGAAGCTATGCACTTTGCTAGCTCTAATGACCGATAAGGTAGTCAGTTTCCTCATTCATCGGCCACCTCTTGACTCTTGTCGATCCGCGATGACTGTATTCATTCTGCTACGTCGTCTCCAATGCCTGACCATGCAGACGTGGACTGTATATGCTTTTCTATCGTCTTAAGCACGTGTAAAGCACACATCGCCCGAATATACACGCTCACACAGAATACGAAAGTAGAGCAAACCAGGGCGACGTCCGCCTTCCTAATCTTCGCCTGTCCAAGCTATCCATCTGTCAGGGTCCCACGCGCTGCACGCCTACTGGCGCGCTGCTGAGCTTTGGCTGCAGTACTAGATCGGCGCGATATAGACGGCTGCTCGTGCTGCTTATTACTTCATCATTTTTTCGACCTGACGAACTTGATCTACAATGCTATCGAGCATTCGATACGCAGTATGTGGTCCATTCCCACTCATATTCCAGAGTCCAGACTCCCAACTAATATGTTCCATCCCCATCTCCATTAGCCGGCTCACACTGCGCGCAACTACCATGTTCAAGACGACGCGGAGATCTCTTCTTGTTCCTAGACTTTGCGCGCCTGCGATCTGCTGCAGAGTGCGCGGGATCAAGCGCGCCTTGTTAACGACTGATAGGATTGGCGATCGCATTGGTATACGGTGTCCACCGTTCCTGGAGAGTACCCCACAGACGCGCGACGTGAAGGACAGGGGGTGCATGTGAGTCCCTCGACGTTGTTTATCCCGTCTTTTGCGGCCGTCCTCCCGTTCTTCCCTAGTCGACCCCATGCGCGGGGCGGGCTTCTGGGGTCAGTAACAACCGTCGGATCATTCTTGCAAGAGGAGGCAGACCATGGTACCACGACTTACCTTTGTTTTGTGCCGGCTGAGGATGTTTCATTCTTGGCCGCCTTGTCGGTGCTGTGCATATTGCCAGCGCTATCGACAGATAAGGTAGTAATGAACGGATCGATGTCGGAAGCCCCCTCTTGTCGGATCGCGACGGATGTATTGATCATGGTACGTCGTGTTCGATGGCTGCGCAAGGGACTTAGGGAACTGCTTGTGACTAACTTGCGACCGGGCGGTCATTGGTGGAGCTGAACGTTCGCCGATTGTTGGTTAATTGATCTTTGATTCAAGTCGATTCATAGTCTATGCAAAAGTACCTATAAGCGCGTCGAGCTGATTCGCAGTCATAGGTTTCTCGTTGATTTCCAACAAGTATTGCAGTTTACTTTCGTCGTATAGGGCAGATAGGCATCATTTCTACGTTTCCTGCATCGTAATGCAAGTGAGGTATGAATCTTTGAACGTCCCAGTCCCAAACGGCCAAGTAGGCGTAGGCGAGCATGACATCTTGTCATTATTTTTCATTTGTTTCGAATCTCAAGTAATTTTTGCGTCTCTTGCCTATGAAACTGATTCAAGCGTCCTTTACCAACACCGATGCTCGAGATGTAACATTCGGATAATCTGATACATCATCATATGTAAGAAGGGGGTCCGACGAAGCGAAAATTACATGCAAAGCGAGATCAAGATCTCTTATGACCTCTAAAGAAGTGAAATATCCAAGTCAGCACCGACGGCGAGATGATTTGATCTGAATAAAACTTACTTGACGACAGTGCTTTTCCCGGTCTCCATATTGTGTTCTGTGAGCTTTGTAACACGCTCGTTCTTCATAAGGATCGGCTTTTCGATAGTATTATAAACACTCCCCGGCCGCACGGTTCCGCCGAGAACGGCATGCGTGTCCCCATGCGCGCGCTCAGCCCAGACTTTCGACGCCACGTTCCAAATGTGATCACTGTACTTATTCTCATGCCTTTCCGGGATCTTGATACCGTGCTGCGCGAGCCCATGGTTTATCGTCGATTTGTCGTGCGCATGGGCGAATTTCTGGGCGTCCCCGTGTACCGATACGGGGTGGCCGTGCGCGTCCTTGCGCGTGCCGCTCCAGAAGACGGCCTCGCCGGACTTGGGGCGGAACGCTTTCTTCACTTGGTTGATGGTCGATACGGCTTGGGCGGCCTGTTTGAACTGACCTATGCCGCGTTGGCGTGCCTCGAGCGCTACCTCATCAGACCGCTCGTAGTAGGTTGGGGCGGCGACGACCGATCCAAGAAGAAGGGCAAGGAAAACAACGAGGAATTTTGGGATGAACATGGTGAATTCAAGGGATCGTCTGTGCAATCCACGTTTATTATGGGCCAAATGTAATGAGAACATCCCTCACCAATAAGTCTAGATAGTTGATGGAGGCGAACGATTTTCCAGAAATCGAGGCTATAACCAAGGCCGACCTTCGATACCAGAGTAATGTCAGCATAATAAATGTCTGCCAGCTGGTCACTCACCAGCAGCCAAAGGTGGATGATACAGCGGGAATCGTTCCAAACGATGTGAGGCAATTTGCCCATGACTGAAAGCCTTTAATACGACACGCACAGCGTGTGAATGACAACGCCTGATAATCAAAGGAGTAGTCTCTCGGAGAATCGGAGGGTGTGTCGAAGCACCAACATTTGAAATCCCAAGCGAATGCGCTGATCCTCAAGCGTACGGAGAAGCCGAGTGGCAGACGTTTTGGTTCAGGCATCGTAGTCTAAGCACATGAACGTCCTTTAGCCGATCAGCATGATGTCAGTATCATTGAAAATTTGCATTTCTGAGATCAGCCAAGATTACTATCTTTAGCTATGAAGGCGGTACAAAAGCCAACATACTGAGCTGAAATCTCAACTTATCGACCATGCAACGTTTGGGAGACCTCCTGACCTTGTGGAATGACCAGTGACCGGTTGACCATTCATGTCAGAATGCCTTAGACTAGCAAAATCAATCGACAATTACATGGCGGGATACTTTACTATGAGAATGAGAACGCCACATCTATTCTCCTTTGCATATACGCGAAAATATCCTACGCGATATCTGACACCCTTCTGAGTATGTAAGCCCATGCATCGGTTCATAGTCCTTGTGAAACGCTTCTGTATACGCGTCGAGACCCGAGCTGTTGACTGCTTAAAATATATACCATACATACAATAGATACATAGCCTCTACTTCGCACTCATACGAATCTTGTTGATTTTCAATATCATGTACTTGTATTGCGGTTTACGCCGTCGCATAAGGGCAGTGGTAGGCCTCATTTCTACGTTTCCTGTATCGTATGTAATGCAAGTATATGAACGGTAAGTGGATATTTTTGTCCTCGAGCGGCCAAGTAGACGATATCAAACACGACCTCTTGTCATTCCTTTTCGTTTGTGTGTCTAATCCCTTGCGTATTTCACTTATGAGATTGATTCAATGCAGCTCCTACCAACAGCGAATATATCTTTGCACTTTGAGTCGAGTTGTAACATGCGAATAATATTCCAGATTATTACAGAGGATGCGAAGATTTACATACAAAACAAGAATAAGATCTAACGATGACCTCTAACGAGTGAAATATCCAAATCAGCAACGATGGGATGATTTGATCGCGAAAAACTTACTTGACGACATGGCTCCCCCCGCCGCCCATACTGTGTTCAGTAACCTTGTGGACTCCGTGGTTGTTCATGAGGGTTGGCTTTTCGATTTTGTTATAGACACTACCCGGCCGAACGTTCTTACCAAGAATGACATGCGTGTCCCCATGGGCGCGGTCAGCCCAAACTTTCGACGCATGGTTCCACATGTGATCGCTGTACTGGTTCTGAGGCGTATTCGGGATATGGATACCGCTCTTCGCGAGGGCATGGTTGATCGTCGAAGTACCTGGGTGCGTACTGGAGTATTGCTCGGCGTGCACGCGTGCCGATACGCGATTACCGTGCGCATCAGGGGTCGAGCCACTCCAGAAGAGGGCCTCGCCGGATTTGGGGCGGAGGCTTTTCGACACTTGGTTGTTGATGCGTACAGCGTGGGCGGCGTGTTTGAACTTGTCTTGGCGTGCCTCGAGCTCGACCTCATCAGACCGCTCGTAGAAGGTTGGCGCGGCGATGACCGATCCCAGAAGAAGGGCGAGGACAACAATAAGGAATTTTGGGGTGAACATAGTGGATTCAGGGAATCGTCTATGATATACATGTTCAGTATCGGCCAAATATAATGGTAATATTTCTCACCAATAGGTCTAGATAATTCAACGTTGATGAAAGCGAACGATTTTCGAGAAATCCTCTAACCAAGGCCGACCTTTGATACGAGAGAGTATCGTCAGTATAGTGAAGCTTGTCAGTTGGTTGATTACTCACCAGCAGCCAAAGGTGAATGTTAAAGTGGGAACGTTCCAAACGATCTGAGGAAATCTCCCCATAACTGAGAGCCTTATATACGACATGCACACCGTGTGAAACGCGCCTAGGTGGAGACTGTGGAGTCCAGAAGACGACGTGATAATCAGAAGAGTATGCAGGCGTAACGCCGTTTCGCCGACGTCAGGTACCGTCACTGCACAGTGCGAAGATCCTCAAGTGTACATACGGAGAAACATAGGTGGATCTACTATCTCAATCCAGGCGTTTGAAACAATTTCGGTAGAAAGTGTACTCCTCCACAACCATTGGCCCTCCATCCCTCAAACTTCGCCAGCACATGCGGCTTTGTGTCTTCTACTCGAATATAAAAGTTCTTGTGGAGAGATCAAGCACAGTCGACAGCGGAGCATTCCCGGTGGTATAAAGTCCCCGACATCGCGAGATTGATTCAAAGCCTTGTCACTGAAAGTCACATCAAGATTTTCGTATTCCGAGTCCCGGCACCGTCGGCTGCCACAATGGTCATGCAGGAGGATTTTGGCGTGCGATTGGCAGACGACAAATTGACGTTCACGTTGCGTACTCAAAAAATCATGCTTAGTCCAATTTTGGTTCAGGTAGCACATGGATGAATCGCACTCATCAAAACATTGTTCAGCCGATGTCAATTATTACATTTCCAAGATTAACCTAGATTACTATCTTCAGCTTTGAAAGCGGTACAAAGCTAACTTCCTGAGTTTAAATCTCAACTCATCGTCTACGCAATGTTTGGGATGTCATGAGGGCCTCCTGACCTTGCGAAATGAATCAATGACCAGCGACCGTTCACATCAGAATCAGTCGCTAAGTAGCAGAATCATTCTTCACTTCGGTATGCGTCAGAAATGCCACATCTATTCTCCATTGCATGCTAAGCGATGTCTAACTCTCTTCTTCATGTTTCACCTTCTTCCGCCTCTTTGCCGTTTTCTTCTTTTTCATTTCTTCGTACGCAATCCCCACATCGCGCAACTTGAATTTCTTGATCGCCTGTTCAGCCACGTTATACTTGACCTCCTCCTGGCTCGGTTTCCCTCGCCATTGCGCCACCTCCCTCGCCTCCTCGATACCGTCGACCACAACAGTGCAGCTCACTTTCCCGCCCTCCCGCTGAGTATCGTACTTGATTTCACGTTCATGCTTCGATGCCCACATAGAGAGTCGTGAGACGGGGTGAAGGATGTCCACGTCATCAGCGACAACGCGTTCGAGCAAGGGGAGGATGCCAAGTTGAGTCAGAACCTCTTCCACTACCGGAAACGAACCACCGGAGTCGAGGAAGACAGCGCCTAGGATACTCTCTATCATGTCGCTGAAGAATTTGGGCGCCTGAAGACGGGTCAGCGCCGCCCACGGGAATACGTTACCGCTCAGCAAACTCGTCTCGATATCCTCCTGCCACTTCCGGAAGCGCGTCGCGGTGTTGAGTTGATCTTCGAGTACCTTAGGGCTCGAATGCAAGAGGCACTTCCACAGATATATCTTCTTCGTCTCGGCTGGGACTTCGATGCCGCCACCGGGCGCAGGACGTGGCATGGCCGTTTCCACAGTAGTATACGTCTTTAGACAGAAATACGATAGGATATGTGCATTCACAAGGGCCGATTTTCGCAGATGCATGTGTCCAGGACTATAGTTTTTTCCTGGAGCGCGATACAAGAAATCGGTGACTACCATGTCCAACACGGAGTCGCCGAGGAATTCCATGCGCTCGTACGACGGGGTACGAGAGTCTTGCTGATAACTAGCGTGCGTGAGCGCCTCGATCAGGAGCAGCTTGCGCTGAAAGGTGTACCCAAGCATTCGCTCGACATCGGCGAGCTGAGACGGGACGGTGAATTCGTCCGTGGATATGATATCGACCCGCGCGAGGACTTCTGCGATACGGGAAGGGAGGGGTTCCCACTGGACGCCCAGGTCAAAGAACTTGATGTATTCGTAACCGAGATCAAAGCTACCATGGAGGTAAGCAGCGCCGATGATAGACTCGACTACGTCCGCGAGGACTTGAGGCAGAACGTCAAATTTATGCAAAGATAGTTCGTAACGCGTCATACATACCTTTGGTTGATAAATCTTCACTCTTCTTCGGTTTCTTCTTTTTCTTGACCTTCTTGACTGCCTCGGGTTTTTCAACGGCGGTTGAAGTTGCCGCTATATCATGATCTGGTGCGGAGATGGAGTCATTTGTTGGTTCCGAATCGGCTTGGATATGTGCTGGAGTCGATTGCGTATTCTCAGGTCCGGTTGTGGGTGGAGCAAAAGGAGAGACGGCTTCACATTCTCTCGGATCCGCAGGAGGCGAAGGGAGCACCGGCGCATCCTTCGCGGCAACATACTTCGGCTTCCACTTCTTCCCCAACATAATATCTATTATGAACAAAGCAAGCCCGCTCCATCGTCAGCTCATATCATCTTTATGATTAGAAAAAACGAACTCACCCCGGATGATCCACCGATATAGTCCTCTCTTCACGTCCTCCTTTGCCAGCCGCACATTCGATACCGCATGGTCCTTCTTCTGCGTCAGATACCCCTCATGCCAGAGCGGATACTGCGCGAACACATTCAGGCCGCAGAGGAACTTGAGCACCGTGTCCCCAAGCGTCTCCATCCGCTGGTAGTTGAACTGCTCTCCAGACACAGGCGCCGTGATAGCCACCGTAAGAAGCGGCAAAGGGATAAGAGGGAGCGACACGGCCGGCGGTGATGCGTAGTCGGCGATGGGCGATAGAGAGGAATCCATTGGCGTCAGAGGCGAAGACAAGGAAGAGGAAAATATTGTCGTATGCAATGAACACGCCGTCATGCGCATGGCAAGGAAACGCAGAACAGACGGGAGGAGGAACGCATATTCCGTCTCCTCTGGAGAAAACAAGATGATCCCCGAAAAACGCGCCAACAGATGCACCAGCGGCGGACCTCCGCTTCCCTTTTCCTCCTTCCCCTCCTCCTGCGGACACGCCTCCGGAGTCGGTATAAGAAAATTACTCCGCGGCGGGAAAGCCTGCACCACAAGCACCGGATACTCAATCTCCACGTCGGTCCCGTCGCCACTCCTCTTCTGATATAGCTTCTGCACGCGCTCCTCCTCTTCCTCCGTAAGCGGCTCAAACTGCCACCTCACGAACTTGAACGGGCGCCCAAAGCCCGCCTGACGCTGCACGAGCGTCACATCGTCTGGATGGCCGAACGCCGCCCCGAAATCGTCCGCGCGGGCTGTCAGATGGTGCTTGTGCAGCTCGGGCGCACGGGCTGTGAGGTCTTCGAGCCAAACGCGGCGTCTCGTCCATTCGGCGTCGATGGCGGTGGAATACACGGCGTCGAACGCAAAAGAGAGCGCTTCGGCCGGCGACGTGGGCAGGAACAAGTAGCTGAATTCGAGGTTGTCCCACTCCATCCGCGTATTATTGAGGCCCCAGAACAGTACCCGCGTCCACTCGCGCGCGTCCGCGAGCCGCTGCGCATGCGTGCCCCCACTCTCCACACCGAATGACCCGACATAGCGCACGCTCGTCTGCGTGGGCGGCGCACCAGCTCTATACAGCGTCGGGCCCTCCGTCCCACCGTCCAACGCAATCGCGGCGGCCTTGGTAAACAGCCACAACGGCGCAAGACCCTGGATATGCACCTGCGCCGCATACCACGTCTCCTCGCCACCAACCGCGTCCTCCTCCGGCGCCGCCCACGGGTCGAGGCCCATCCTTACACGCGCGAACCCCTCGCGCTTCTCCACCTCCGCAAGCAGAGCCTTCACCTCGTCCTCGAGCTCCGGCTGGATCACGCTCGTCATCGGCAGCAGCCGGTCGTTCAGCAGCCCCTTCTCGTAGAGCGTGCGGTACGCGAGGTACGCGGCATGCCGGTGGGCGGAGATGTTGGAGCGGTATATGCGCGGGACGGTGAACGTGCGCTCGGCGAGCGGCAGCGGGAGCGTGCGCGGCAGGGTGACGGTGGAGCCGTAGGGGCCGGTGTATGCGGCGCGCGGGTCCTGGAGGAAGTGCCAGCCTTCAGGAAATTCGGGCGGGTCGAGGTCGAACAGAGGTGAATTGTCGACGTGGGTGGAGTTGGGGATGACCGCGCAGAAATGGGTTAAATGGGATATAGCAGAATGAAGCGTAAGGCAAGCACTATGGAAAAGTTAGTATAAACAACGAAACAAATGAGAAGAAAGCGGAAACACACCCAGTCGACTCAACCCTAAACTCCAGCTCTTCGTCTTCCTCCTCCTCTTCCATCACCACATCCTCCGCTTCCTCCAAAATTAGATCCCGACTCGGATCATTATACGCCTCGCGCATGCGCATCTCCAGCGCAACCCACTTCTCCGCATCCTCCCGTCCACTCCCCTCCTCGAACATCATCGTAAACGTACTCCGCCTCTTCCTCGCGCGGCCCTTGCTCTGCGCCCAGCTCGCCATATTCGGCGGCAGGTCCCAGCGCACGACGCTCCCGCACGCCTGGATGTCGATACCCTCCTCCGCGACCGCCGTGCTGATGATCAGGTCCTTCGCGCCCGCCTTAAACTCCGCAAGCACCGCGTCCTGCGGCGCCTCGCGCACGAGGCTGCGCGTGATGTCCATCATCGCGTGCCGGTGCGCCGAGTCCGACGTGCCCTGCAGCGTGCCGACGCTGAACGCGCCCGCCGTCTGCGGGTGGTGCCGCAGCACCTCCGCGAGCGCGAGCACCGCGTCGCGCCGCTGCACGAACACGATGCACGAGTACGCCTCGCCCTGCGCGTCCGCGTCCGCCTGCTCCGCGAGCACGCACGCGATCAGCGCCTGCGTCTTGTCCGACACGTCGTCCGCGATGTCCTCGGGGTAGTACGACACTGGCGACACGACGACCTGCTCGAGGATCCCGAGCAGGTACGCCTTTTCGCTCTTCTTCCACGTCATCATCATCGTGTTGTACGGGTTCGCAGCGGCCTTGGCGCGGTCGATCACGCGCCACACGAACCAGTCCGCGGCCCAGGGCCCGATGTCCGCGCAGATGTCGTACGCCGCGCGCCGGAAATCCGCGAGGCCCTTGTGCGTGAACGAGTTCTGCTTCGAGATGACCTTGGACAGCTTCTGGTCCGTGCGCGTGTATTCGGACGAGCCGGGAGCCATGCGCGCGAGCTGCGAGCGCAGGTTTTTGACATAGGGGTCGTCCTCGATGTCCAAGGTAGCGATAACGGAATCGAGAGCGGCGAGGTTGGTGGAGAACGGATTGGCTTCTGGTGGCTGGTACATGATGTGCTTGAAGATGGGGGGATGAACGTAGGTAGCGAGCTCGGCGCGATTTCGGCGTGGGGCGCGGATTGTGCAATCCAGATTGGTTTCGATAGTTCTGAATGCTTTCTCTACGTTTCCGCCGTAAATCGGGCTCGCGGTTAAACCTAGCACCATCGGGCGCACGGGCCCGTCAGCATTCGCTGTCCTCGGTGGCAGAGCCTGATAGAATTCTTGCATAATCCGGTTGTATGGGTGATTGTCGACGGCGTGGTGCGCCTCGTCGAACACGAGCAGACTGATGTCACGCCCGAGCGAGATATAGCCGTGGCGAAGGGCGTCGAGGAAAACCTGTGGCGTACTGACGACGATGCGGTGTGTGCTCAGCACGCGCTCCCAAAGCGCCGCGTTCTTCCACTGATCAGGCTCGTTTGCGCCAGAAACCATCCCAACGGAAACTGGGAGGTACGTTTGGATGACGGCCTTCTGTTGGTCGCACAAGGCGACAGTGGGGGCGAAGAACCAGGCGAGCTGCTGGCATTAATCAGGGGCTAGACGAAGGGTCGATGGACAGACACACCTTGGTGGGCTCTCTCTCCATTTCGTGCTTCATTCGCAGAACGGCAATAAGCGTCTTCCCCGACCCCGTGTCTAGCGCGATGATGATGTTCCGACGCAGGCTTTCGTCGAGCATCTCTTGCTGGTACCCGCGCGCCGGAGGCATCTCGGATATCTGGGTGGGTCCATTCTGGGGTGCGGCATCCTGTATCTCCATAACTCTAAGATGAGAGGGAAAGGAAGAAAGAGGGAAGATCGAACCATGCAGCTTGATAACGCAATTTTGGGCGCTTATCCGTCGATCAAAGGGGTCAGGTGGGTGATCAGTCGGAACCGCAGCACGTTGTCAATGGTATTTTTGCTTCGCATTGATCTTTCGGGGAATAGGAGCTTCCACGTCCACGTCCTCGTTCTTACCGCCGTTCATCTCCAGCCTCATGGGCACAAGCCGACAGCACTGAATCGACCAAAATACCACCGAAATGCCAAGAATTTACAACGTGTCCGTGGATTGGAAACAGATCGTCGGATGTGAATGGCGAGATCAGCAAGATCGTGATAGCCTGCTGCTGTGAGCGTGATGCTGAGCGGAGAGGAGAGGAGATCCACACACCTGGGCGCTGGGCGCCGTCCGCACGAGCTAAATACCGACGCTCGCCCGATGTGCGCCGATGTCGTCCAGCCGTTTGTCGCAGCGGCCAGCGCTCGCGGGGTGTTGTCCCGCCGCTGTGCACCGCCGTTGCTCGAGTCGATCCGTTGTCGTCCAAGCCCCCTCGTATATCCCAACGTCGCCGCCACGGTGTTGAGTACGCTCCGGTGTCCGAAGATTGAGCGGGTCTGCGGATCGCAGCCGCAGTGCTTGGTTGCAGCAGGGCGTTGCGGCGCCGCCATGTTGCTTCACTTCTGTGAGCGCGATGCTGGAAGGAGGAAAGATGAGATGAGATCGACGCACCTAAGCACTCCGCGCTGTCGGTGCTGCTTAGTTTCGCTGGCGGTGGTAGCGGTAGTGGCAGTAGCAGTGGTATTACCAACGCCGGGCTGGGCAGGGGTATCCGGCGCTTGTGGCGTCTTTGACTGTTTGCTGGCGCCGGATGCAGGGCCAAGCAGGCTGGCCACCCACGCCGCGGAGCGCTCGATGCTCTTCTTGAGCCGCTTCTGCGAGTACGGCAGGTCCGTGAACAGCGTGTCCGAGAGCGCGAACGCGACGTCGGGCTGGTATTGCTCCGTGTACGCGCGCCAGTCCGCGGGCGAGACCTACATATCGCGTATTATAGGGTTAGTTCAACTATCGGTTCGTTGTACGTCAAGGGATGCAGACGCACCTTCCGTACGCCGCATAGGCCGTAGGCGCAGACGCGGGCGTTCCCGTTCGGGGGCATCTCGCGCGCGTTGTGCGGGTCGTGTAACGACATCGAGATGATGTGCTTGTCGGGCACGAAGCCGAGGAACGTGTGCGGGGGATGTGGGTTGGACGGGCTATTCCGCTTGCAGGGTGGGTACCGGGGGGTTGTGTCCTAAACTGCGTGAGAGAGGTATAGGAATGGGTAGGCGCGAAGTGGGCGTGATGGTATACGGGTCCGGATATGTCCTGGTACGCCGAAGCTGCGCTGATGTCGTCCAAGGGATGTCCTCGCGGTGACTGAGGCACGTTGTAGGCTTCGAGAGGGGCTTCCACGTCGACCTCCACGTTCTTACTCCAGCCTCGCTGGCACAAGCCGACAGGACTGAATCTACCAAAATACCACCGAAATGCCAAGGATTTACGACGCGTCCGTAAATTGGAAAGAGAACGTCGGATGTGGGCGGCGAGGTCAGCAACGTCAACAAGGGCGCGAGTAAGGCGGGCTTACGTGACATGGGGAGTATGAGGCAGATGCTCACCGTCGCTCAACCACAAATTGTTCTGCTGCGCCACTGCATGTCATGCAGGAAACCTCCCAATCAGAACACGAGCGTTGTTAAAATGAGCTGTGCTGATAAGGGGTCGTACTCTGGTCGTACTCTTCTGCCCATGGTGATGCACAGATTAGTTGTCGGGTTCGCAACTGGTGGTGAGAGGGACAGGTTCATACCGCCCCTAAATTACATCAGCAAAAAAGTTCACGCGCACGTGTTTTCCGCAAGATCAACTTTTCTATCAGCTCGGTTGGCCCATCTGCGATCTATTACTTAGTATGCAAGTAGCTTCGTCTGGTGCTGGTTCTGTGATCACTGGATTCACGCCAGTCTTTCATGTGCGGTCCTTCTGGCGCAGTTTCGGGCTTTCGTACGCTTCCCGCCTCCCAGTCGGGCCAATTAATCTCGTCTCCATTGATGCAGGCAAGGGAATACACACTTCAAAATTCATAATTCCGCTACTTGACGGCCAGGAACGACGGACGACTTTCACATCATATTCGAGTATTCATACCATCTTCGTTGTACTCCAACTACCGGCAGGCAACCATCCCAGACGCTCCTTTGAGCACTTGTCGAAAAGTGCGTTCGAAGCAGCGGCATACTTTCTCTTATCATAGTCTCCTTTCGCATAGCCATGAGCGCGGAGTGCTGCCACGATACTTGCTCGGCCCAAGGCTGTCACATCGCGGTTGGGTATAGCGTCCATGATAACGATATATCTGACCGGGAATTTCTTGAAACGGAAGAACCATCCACGGTTAGCGCCTTCGCGCTTCAACGTGGTCAGGTAGCCCAGAATCATGGGGTCTGTGCCGAACAAAATATCTTTCGCCGTCCGCGCAACCAAATTCCATTCGCCGTGTCCTTCTGGACGCGATACATGAAGCGGGGCCTCGAAGTTGCGTGCACGCAATTGGGGAATGGGATCGCCCGATAGGGATGGTCCATAAACCTCGACCTCTTGACCAGGATCTGTCTCGGACCGAATCATAACTTGGAAAAGATCAGGTCGAGCCTTCAGTTCACGGGAAAGCTTCTGTGAATGCATCAGGCTCATGGCGCACTGCTCCAAACATATACGATCTGTGTTATCTGGACCCAAGTGCGATTTCCGGGGTTGCGTGGCGAGCGGAGAGTAGGGCACAGCGCGATTTCGGATCCAGGTGGTTTCGGAGTTGAAAGCATGTCGGTTATATAACGCCAGATAGCGAGAGATGGCTGCGATATCCCGGGGCCATGCGGCAAAATGACGGGGAAGGATACAACCCTAGAGCGCCGAAAGAAAGAACAGATATCAAGTCGTCATAGCTGTGGCAGAGGCGCACAAATCGATTCTCAATGTCGCGGGAAAGGTGACAGTAATGTCGAACAAGCGCTTGTGTGTACAAATCAGTGCGATGACATATACCCTAGCGAGACCAATACATACAAACCATACCTCATTCGACGTCCTCTTCGAGTGAGCGACATTATATATCCATCCATCGAGGATCTTTATTCGATTTCTCTCATAAATCATACGCATTAGATG
>JACGCK010000295.1:0-48218 GCA_014925825.1 Pholiota molesta
TGAAGCGGGACGTAGACGGAGTGGTCTACTCATTCGATCCCACATCCCCTTCTACGTGGAACCACACCTCGACATATCATGCGCTATCTTTTGTCCTAGCTTCCAAACAGGACACCCGATTTACTTACCATATCCCGAGCCGTGGGGTGCTCGCGTTCGAGGGCGGCAGTGCACGCGATCGGGGTGCGAATGTCTACCTCTACCGCCCGCCAGCGAAGATCCAGGATAAATGGTCGAAACAGTCAGTGCTTCAGGTCGATGACGGAAGCGGAGGCGCATTGTTAGGCGTAGGATGTGTCAAGTTCCGTGGTGGAAAAGAAGGAAATGTCGTTGTCGTTTGCCTGACGGAGGGTGATTTAGTTTTGATCAGAGGAATTTGAGAGCTTTGGAATTTCCGTATCGAAGACGGTGAATCAACTTATTTCTAAATCTGCATTCTGTGAGATTCTCTGTTGCAGCGTTTGAATGACAGACGAGGATAGAGATTCTAAGAAATACCAACTAGTTCCTCATCATATGCATTAAGCCTGAGGTGCTTATGCATACCGTTGGGCATATGACGTGCTTATTCCGAGCTGAATTCCATGTCAGGATATACAGGCGCTAAAATAATGGGCATAAATACCTCTGTCTATTAGTCTACTTCTAAGAAGTTCTATTTTAGGTCCTTCCCTCTGTTATTTTGGGCAATGCGGCGGTGGCGCTGCCTACCTCACCTGTTCCTGATCAAGGCGAAGACTGCAAATGATCTACAGGACTCCGCCTGCCCGATTGCGGGGCAGGTACCATCCCATGCAAATCGAGTCTTCCATGGAGGTTCTTCCAATATCCGAGGAGAATCTCTACGGTGTGCGCATGCGGGGGCAGGGCCGCCAGCCGACCAGTAGAAAGAGCGCTATGCGAATCGCGCACTGCGCCCATTGGTTGAGTGTATAATTAGTAAGGTTGTCCGCGGGTTGATTAGCCACTACCAAGCCTCGGGCGGGGGTCGATCGTTGATGCAGTCGCGGAACGGGGAAGGAGGTGGCTATCAAGTTTGCTCGACGAATCGCGAGTGTGGGCCAGGATCCTCCGAGGCGCGATCTTCCGAGGCGCATCTCTCCGCGGTGCATCGTTCTGACCAATTGTAAATATGCTTTCTGGAACCAATAACCGGGAGTGTCTTTAACTAAGGTAGAGGAAGTACATAGTCATCCAATACCACATGATCCAGCGTGATTTTGAGTGACAAAACAGTAGAAAATCTATCAACAATGTTTTGTGGCATTAGTTTACAAATTTGTCTTCACCCAAAAAATCGAATCTTGATTTCAGCATTTCCGGTGGAAAAATATTTGGGAAAGTCGGATTGCAGGAGTTGTTGATAGATTTACAAGTGGTGTTGAGGGTAAGAAATTGGTATGATCACATGATCTAATCAGCAGGAGGACCAGCACTTGGTGCGTCAGGGGTCATTGAGGACAGCAAAGCTCTTAGACAAGAGATCGACAGGAGAACAATGGCACCACCAACGAAACGGAAGCTCGCATGCATTAAAAACCTATCTAGCTGGACCTCAAAGAAGAAGAAGAAGACCTCAAACAACTCTGAGGATGAAGCAAACAACAGTGACAAGGAAAATGTACGTGCTATTTGACACTCGAGTATCCATATTCTAAGGTCTGAATGGTACTCATGATTATCCAGAACCCAGAAATACATCACCAGGACAATAGTTCTATTAGATCAAAGGCAGCATCGCTACTCGATGCAGTGAGCGCCACTTTTCAAAGATCACGTACTAATTCACCTGTGAAGAAGCATTTCGTGGGCTCGCCATCTCCAGCTCGTTCTCCTAGAACCATATGGGGGTTAGCGACACAATTCTTCATTGATAAACCACTACCCAACCAACCAGATGATCTGAATCTTCATGAACGATCTCCATCAATTCAGACATCTATTGACATCTTGAACGAGATTGACATAGATATGGCCATTTCAATTGATCCCTCCCCACAGCTACAGCTACGAGCCACAGTTGAAGATGTTCCTGATGAAGATGATGAGGATTTGGTTGAGATAGAGGACGAAGAAACAGGGGAAAAGCCCACTGAGGATAACGAAGATGCTGAGGATATTGGAGATCTGTCGGAGAATGATGATGCAGGTGAGACTGATAAAGAAGATGAAACAGATACCCCGGATAGTATGAAGACAACATACCGGCCACCTCCAACAGTTGCAGCAGCTTCAACGGCATATCAGAAAATCAAGCTTATACTTCACCCACCAAGAGATAATGGCAAAGGGTATAAAGATCCAAAGCTTGATCTGCTTCTTCGAGGCCGCCTCGAGGGTATGAAACAATTTCTATGGGTCTATAGCAACCCCAGCTCAAGAACTTACGATCAATGGATGGTATCTTCTTTGGAAGCTGCCACAGCATTGGGAAAAGGTCCCTGGCTTTCACGTCGTCTTCGGGAATGGACATCTGCCTTTATTGAAGAGGACACAAACCTTCCATTTAATATCTACGGCACCTGGAACAGATCGCGGATCGATGACGAGGATCTAAAGCAAGAGGTACTCACTCACCTGCAGAGTATAGGGAAGTTTATCTGTGCTGCAGATATTTCACGCTACATGGCCCGTCGCGATGTGCGCAAGCGCTACGGAATGAAAAAGGTAATCACTGAACGGACAGCAAGAAATTGGTTACATCGGTTAGGCTACCGATGGACTCTGGAGCCTTCAGGTCAGTATGTCGATGGCCACGAACGTGAAGACGTTGTTTCATATCGCCAAGAAATCTTCTTACCTCGTTGGATTGCTTTCGAGTCACGTCTTCGCATATGGACATTGGACGGGAATGAAGAAGATGAATCTCGGGGTACCATTCAAGGTGGCCGAAGACTTGTTGTCTGGTTTCATGATGAATCGACCTTTTACGCGAACGATCGCCGGAAAATGCGGTGGTGCCATGTGTCCGAAAAAGCGGTTCCTCGTGCAAAAGGTGAAGGAGCATCACTGATGGTTGCTGATTTCGTTTCTGCAGACTATGGCTGGCTTCGCTCACCAGATGGTAAGGAGGCTGCTCGTGTTCTCTTCAAAGCCGGAAAAAACCGGGAAGGCTACTTCACGAATGAAAACATCCTCGAGCAGACCAACAAGGCGATGGATATTCTTCGAGTGTACTATCCGAATGAAGATCACATTTTTGTCTTTGACAATGCAACAACTCACCTTAAACGACCAGATACAGCACTTTCTGCACGGAAGATGACAAAGGGACCATCAAAAAGCTTCGGCGTCGAGGTCACTGACATTGTGAACGGGCAGATTCAATACAAGACAGACGGTAAACTCAAGAAACGCACCATACAAATGGGACCTGGAACATTCGCAGACGGCAGTCCTCATGCTTTCTATGATGAGAATGGAACATTCAAAGGCATGACGAAGATTTTACAGGAACGTGGACTTACCGAGGAATCAAAGCTCAATGCACAATGTGAAAAGTTCAAATGTGCACCGAAAGTGACAAGCTGCTGCCAGAGGCGAGTGCTTTACAGTCAGCCTGACTTTGCCAATCAGGATTCAGCCTTGGAAATTGTCTGCAAGGCTCGGGGATTTCAGGTGATGTTCTTACCGAAGTTTCATTGTGAACTCAATTTCATTGAGCAATGCTGGGGACATTCAAAGAGGGTTTATCGTCAGTATCCGGTGTCATCGAAGGAGGAAGACCTGGAGAAAAACCTTTTGTCTTCCCTCGAGTCGGTTCCAATCGCAACGATGCGGCGGTGCGTGCCATTTACTTTGTTCTAACCCACTCGGTGTCGGAGAGCTACAAAACTGATCAGAAACAATAGATATTCACGGCGCTCACGGAAATTCATGCATGCCTATTACCATGGACTCAGTGGAAAGCAAGCAGCATGGGCATCGAAGAAATATCGTGGCCACCGTGTTTTGCCTGAATCCTTGATGGATGACCTTGCAAGAGCAAATATTTCACCCTGATTTCATCTTTATGGACAGTTATTATGGGATATTAATGGGATAACTTACTGTACAACATATACATGTACCTCAGATATGGTCTCGGTGTAGTAATGGAAGGAAAGGAAGACGATAAAGCGAATGTACGAGCGAAAGTTTCAGCGTGTGTACAATCAACAAACCATCTCTCAATCAGATCAATCAGCTGGGCTTAGCCGTCACAGCCATGTCACGTCATCTGACATCACCTGACATTGGATGATTATGGATTTCCTCTACCTTATAGATGATCCAGCTGGGCGGCATTAGGTACTTATGTAAATCTTTAACGGTGTAGGCGGATTAGAGAAGGTGATTCGAGAACGCGTTCATATCTTGACAATAAAAAAGCGAACAAAAATATTCAATCCATATCTCCACCTTATCTTTTTCGATTTGGGCATGGGGGGTCTTAATTACTATCAGGATTCAATTATCCCAGCATCATACTCCGAAGCTATATACATTTTCAATACTGTAGCCTCTGAGCCTTCTTGGAGTCTTCTTTTAAAATCGTATATCAATATAAATTGTCCCCATTACTGTAAACTATATGTGCTCAAGTATGATGGATATGCTTTATTTTTCCTGTCGTCAAAGGTAAACGTGTTCAAGCAAGCCGCAATGGCAATGATAGGGGTCAAGATCACTTCGGCTACTAATTTGAAGGCTAACACGGTGCACGTGCTGGGACTGGCTTACATAACGTGATTTGCTTCGTGTCGTCGTCTGTCATCGTGTGAGTGTCGATCAGGACGTCCTCACTCCCGTCACCAATACGAGCGCGATGTCGAGCGCCAACCCATCAGCGATGTTGGCAGATTCTCTTTCCGATTTCTCAAAGGCCGCATATAAGGCTGTGAGTGCTCTATCGTTAGATTCTCAATGGGAAGCCACTCATTCGCCAAACAATGTGTGTCAAGTTCACCGAAGTTGAAGCCCAAGCGCGTCAAGAGGTGGCGCGTGCCATGAACGAGACTCGCGAGGCCAAGATGGAACGGGATATAGCGCTAAAGGATCTTCATAATAGTCAGTTGGACCTACAATCATGGAAGCAGGAGCTTGCCGCTTCGAAGGCTGCAGTGCGTCTCATATATCTTGTTCTAAATATGGTCAATGACCAATTGTGGTTGTTAGCTCGCTCAAGCAGAACTGACTGTGAGCCGCCGCGGATTCTATATTTTACGTGAAAATATCCCGAACGCTAACGTTCCACTCTCTCTCTAGATATCGCACCAAACAGACACACTTGCAGTTCAGGTGGAAACAATCGCACAGCTTCGCCGCGAGCTGATACAATGGAAGGACCAGTCCCGGAACTGGCAAGAACACTTTCTGCGTGTTGAGCAGGAACGATGTGCTCAATCTTCAAGGTTAGACGAACTTGTAGTGGAAAAGCTGCAGGTACGTAGCATGTAAATTCATTGCATATACCACTCACTCTTTATCTCACATGTAGTATGGACGTCAGCCGGTGAACTCCAATCTCCTATTCACTCCCAAAGGATCCAATTTCGTCACTTCATTTGACTCAGTACCTTCATCAACGACGACAAAAGTTTCTTCCCTTCCTTCCCCGACACAACCGCCGGGATATAAGACTGCCGTCCCAGGAGCTTCCGAAGAATTCGAGCAACCTGTGAGCGTATCTGCCACACAAATGAGTGCGAACTCTAGAGCAGTAAAACGCTCCAAAGCTGCTAACAAACCTCGTCACCGAGAACCTGTTACCGACGATGTCCAGGAAATATCGTCCTCCGCGTCCAAACGGGCTCGTAAAAACGCACCTGCGGAAAGTGTACATACACCCAAGTCGGATGCCTCTATGCTACCACGTCAGTCGACGGTGATACGCCGTGTACATGCGGTGATCAGCGTGAAACGCGAAGATTCCGAGGATGAGTCGCCCAAAAACCTATCAAGCCCGCATGAGGCGAAGGAAGAGTCCTTGGGAGCTGTCTTTGTCTCTGGGTCGTCAACCAAGCGGAATCGAACATCCAGGTCAAGAGTCATACAAGATGAAGAAGATGAATTGGAATATGAGTCTGAAGACCATCGATCGGGGTCAGAGCAGCCGAGGAAGCTGAGGAATCACAGCCGTATCAATTATGAAGAAGATGAATACGAACAGGAAGATGAAGAAGAGGACGACGAGCTAATGTTAGGCGCCGACGTACGTCTTCGCCATGCACACTTCCTTTTTAATTCGAATGACATACCTTCGAACATATAGGATAACCATTCAGAAGTATTCGGTCCATCACGAGATGAACGACGTCCTAAAAAGCAAGCAGCTGCCGCTGCTACACCGGCGAAAAAGAAAAGAAAGGTCACCGGTCGATAACCGCTCTCATTCTCGCCGATCTTCGCTTTGCTATCTAGTTTTCAAGTTGGTTTTATATTTATACTTCTGTTGTATCTGTATGTTTTAATTCATGTACCACCATTCTCAATTATTCATTTTTATAGTCTAAGAAAGTGCCTTATCCCAATGAAAGACAAAGTTGTATACCCATGCATAGTCCATAAGAAAGCAGGCCCTTGTTAGTGGTGTGATATATGATACAGGAAGTGTATATACGAGTATTGGTACACGGATATGTAGGTTATGTTCTTCACATAAGTTTGCCGCCGTATCCAGAGCCTGCAGAACCCGCCGACTTTTTCAGAGCGCGACCTGTGGCAAAGAGGATGCTGTCCAGAAGCGATGCAACAGTCAGCACTCCTCCAACGATTGCACATGTACTATGTTCATATTCGCTTCGTTAGATAGAGTTGGAGAACAAATTATGGGCTTCAACTTACGATGTGAGGAAGTGAGCGAACGATTGGCGGGTTTCGGCGTGGACAACGAGAATGGGCGAGATTTCAAAGTTGAAGAATGCACCTGGGCAGACGGTAATGTAAGGATATCGCCGTTAATGTGCAAAGCGTTATGGAATTACCTGGGAGACCAGAAACACCGTGTTGAACATGGATACCTCCTGGAGAATCTCCGTTAATGCCCTCAGATAAATCTCGTTCGAATTGCGTTGTGCTATATTGATGGGTATTGATCTGAAGCCAACGTCAACACATTTCATGCATTGATCACACGTCAGACAACTCACAATCTGCTTATCGCTTAGGGTACGGAATTGGGTCGAGACGACCTTGAGGAAGTATTGGAACATATATTGTGCTTTATCAGTCTATCCAAGTAAATCAATGCACATCAGAAGGTTTCCAGTTTTGAAAAATATCAACTAGACTTACGCGTCCTTGAACATTGTCCAGCGGGTTTGTACTTAAGCCCATACGCTTCTTCATTCCTTTGCTGGATTCCGCCTTCCAGAAATCATATTCATCATCACCTGTCAAAAATGTAAGTATTACAAGGATTGAAAGTCGGAAGGATAGAAGACTTGCCCTCAAATGCGAAATGGTGGATGGTATGTGAGAAATCATGGCGATTTTGGTCATCACGAAGGTAGGGAACGAGCTCATACAGGTTACGCGAGTTGGTCTGGAAGGAACGACCAGGAGAGAAATGGATGTTTCCAACGACCTTGTTTACCCGGATACGTCCTGAAACATTGCAACCTTCGTTGGCCTGGTCCTTCAGTTTATCTGCCCATCCTTCGCTTTTACACTGGAAGAATAGGTCAATAATAAGCAACATATAGAGTATGCGTAGCAACGAACTTGTTCGATAGCGTCGGGATTTGCGAAACTCCATCCTCGGTTAATGTATGCCTGGCGCACTTCCTCGCAAGTATTACAACATCCGCTTTCTGGTTCCAGACCACCGTAGCAGGATCCACAGCCTTCCTTCTTAACATCATTCATTTTGTCCAGGTCGTTTCGTAGTTCTCCATCAAAGGAGTTTGGGGCGGTGAGTGTGACACCATTCGAATCGAGCCGCGACTTCAAAACATTGTGCGAGATATCCCTTTGTTGTTCACCACTGATATCCATAACATCAACGCTAACAACTAGAAAAGAAGGTATGACATCAGCACTGAATTGGTCCTTCAGGAAACATGACGTACGGTAACATGGTACCCTTGGGAAGGTGATGTTCAGGTTCACGGTCAATTTCTCTCCTCTACTCTTGTCGACGACGATAGACGTGTCGATGTTAACTCTTCGATAGTCCAAGAATTCGATCATCATCACTGAGAGTATTACTGCCGCAGAAATTATTGTCACTGAACCACAATAAATTAGACTTGAGATATGCATTCGAGAAAACCAGGAGCTCTTACAGAGGGCACCAGTTCGGGTTTTGACCTTCACATCTTCAGTAGTCTAAGGATTGCCACGTTCTAAATGAGGTTTCAGGGTATTTAAAGCAATGGCTGGCATACCTTGCCAAAGGCATCCACGCCTTTGAGACTGCTGAAAAGACCTTTGGCCATTGTGTCGGATACCTGTTCCGGGCGTGCGGCCTTGGGAAGGTATGGAGGGGCGAGCGCAGAAAAAGAGAATCAAACGAGCGGGAGGGGAGCAGAGTTTATGAGAGAGAGAGCGACGGTGCTACGAAGACCAATCGCGTGACTGGGTTGACGTGTCACCTTCCGGTCCTTCGCCTCCTCGCGTACTTACCGCACGTGGAAGCTGCGCACGACGAGCACTTTACCGAGCTTTATCCTCATGCAAACACCCGAGAAGCTCTCCGAAATAAATTAGTGGCAGCCTAGAATGCGTGGTACACAAGTAGATTAACTGATGAAATGGACGGTCACGGTATCCCTATACGATCGACACCCTGCTTAACCTTCCCGAAAGATTCATCACGCCGTCCCGGATCCCGTCGGCCTGTACACCAACACCTTCGCCACTTGTTCTATAAACGCCAGTGCCAGCAGCTCCCCCGAGGCTTACGTTCACTCCTCCAAGATTGAGATTTAGCAGGGGAGCATTAGTAGCAGATTCCGGAGGTGGGTCATACACTGACGCCGGGAAATTCAGAGCCGCCGATCGTAGCATTTCAATGTATCTGGGATGACTATTAGAAAAGCTGAAGAGAAAGCGACGATTTTGCGTACGATGATGAGTTATGTATGCATGTTCCTCCAAGCAATAGACGGACGCCTCCTGGATTGGCAATGCCAGCATTAGACGCGGCGACCGGATCTTGGTTCAAGAGAGTAATAGTTCGAGCTTCCTCGTACGTGGTACCTCCAATCATGAAGATAATAACATCTTGCGGTCTGTAAAAATAAGCTTCGGAAGGATTTTCATGAACGCCATAGATATGATTACCTTTGTAGTCCGGCATTTACTCCAGCACCTTCAAGGAAGGGGTAACTTGTTTCTTCAGCCTTCCTCTAAAGAGGTTCTCTAGTGTTTGCGATAGATGAGGCGTATGTTGTGTATACACATTTTCAACGCCCTAATTTTCACGGTAAGCAAAGCATATGGGATTCATACAATGCGAACCTTGAGACCCTTCAGAGCAGAACGTCCCTTCGCAAGCAAAGATTCCGTAGAAAAAGGTCGTCCTGTCGTTGATCTGCGCCGGCGACGTTCAAAAGGACGTATACAAGCTGAGATAAATCTTTAGTAACTGGGTTTACTAAATTTATAGGTGGAACACACTTTGGCATCATCGCGAGAAACGCCATTGGCCAGCATCAGGTTGATCAATGCCGCTATATTTGTTGTGTGTGTTTTCTGATATCGCAAGGCATAAAGCATCACTACCGCAGTTTATTCCAAGGAGGAATCCCAGGATCTGTAACAACGGTTTGAACATTCTGCGAAAGAAAAAGTTAATAGAGTCCTCGAAATAGAACAAGCATTCCAGACATACCTTGAATTCTGCGCCAGCACTGGTCGCGAGTCCTTGCTCTACTTCACCGACTTCCAGTAGTTTATCCCTCCCAACTAGCCTGCTCAGCTCCCCGACCAGAGCGACATGCTTGCTGACATTGCCGCCCAATTTGCGGAATTCAGGATATTCTTCTACGAATCTTTTCATATCGGCAATCGAATTAATGGAAGATGGGGATTGGGCTAATGAACGCGATTGATAATCTTGGACATAATCCTTGAGCGATGAGCCCAAGTCTCCGAATGTCGATAAATAATTGGCTTGGAAAAAAGCGTCTATACTGGTTGTTAATGTAATTTCCTACGTTCCATGCTTTTGTAAGATATGGGGATAAACAGTAATGCGAAATATGACATACAGACAATTCTGGTCGGTTATCAGGAACCTTGCTCAGGTCAACTCTGCCATTATGGATCCCTAATAGTTCGTGTACCATTGCTTGGTACGTCCATTGGGATAGTAAAGGAGTGACAGGGTCATTACGTCGATCGAGGATGAGTAGCAATGGGGGTACTTGTGTTAAGCGGAAATCAAACAGTGCAGATTCAGAGTGTACGCGATGCTAATAAAGGATAGATAAAAAATTAGGTACATAGTAAAATTGAAAGGCTTACTTGAATTTCTATGCCCAGTTTTTTGGCCATAGGACTCATTTTCTCATACCTAATGACAGGCTTCTTCTTAAGACTAAGCAAGACAGCTGTAATCGTTTGCATAGCCGAGTCCAAAGCTTTTGGATCCCATGTGTTGGGCGAAGTCCCGTATAGCGGTGTTGTTGCAGTTGGGATATAGTTCTCAGAGAATAGACAGGGTGATATGGGTGCATAGTCTGCGAAATACTCCTACGATTCATTTTAGAACGCGCGCCCAGCACCAAGACAAGTGTTGTATTTCGTACCTGCACTTCCCGGACAACCTCGAACTCATCCACCTGTGCCAGCCTCTCAATGGCAGTTTTAGTCAATATGTTGCTGAAGTCTGCCGGCCCTCATAAGTATTGAGTATGACGCAACGGAGATCCGATAGATTCACCGACTGACACAGATAATACTCTCCGTATTTTGGCTCCTTCAACTCCTCTTCGAGAGATCCTAAACTATCCTCGCTGTTCTGGAGAAAACAGACACATTTCATGTGAGGCATCCGGTCTCTCTTCTTGTTGTCTATTCGGTCTGTCAAATAGACCTGATGAGATAGCAAGGTCGACTGTGTTGCTGCCAGCGATACAATTGGTGTCTGGTATGTTGTTCATTGAGTCAAAGCGGTCTAATGATATGAGGAACACGAGAGCGCACCGTATGCGTGTCCAACAACAAGACTTTCATGAGGGTGGTGTTGAGACCAACTTGTTGACATAAGTTCCACAGCTTTCACAACGTCCATGGCGGAGAAAGCAAGCAATTATTGAATAAGCTGTATCGTATTCTTAGTGTGGATGGTTGCTTGAGGTGGAGGAATGGAGTCAATGAAAGTTGCGGATGGTACTGCGCGCATTGACGACAATCCTTTCCCCCTAATATCAGTCTGCACAGCCACCACGTGACTGATGTGCCTCGGGCACAAATTGAAATTCCGTTTTCTTCCTTGCTTATCGACGTCAACCTTCCACTGCGTATTTTATGTGAACCAGGTCATATACGTGACCCTCCCGCTCAAACACTGGTACTCACTGCTCAATTAAAGAAGAATGTACCAAACCTAAACGCGGTTCCGGGCGCTCATTGCTAAGCTCTTCCACTGAATCGTTATTCTATGGCCTGGAAACTTGACAAAGTCTTACGCTGGTCTCTTGGACTGACTGGAACTAGTTCACTGATTTCCCTTGGAGGACTATTGGTTGGGTCTACCTACAGCAAGTACTAGTCTCGGTCCGATCCTTCCTTCATTCTGGGATGGTTATATCCTTGGCACCTTCGTCGCTCGAACTCAATCAGTGCAATTCTGACATTAATTGAACAACCTTGACTATTGATATAGTCCATTATCTGAAACCAAGTGACCTGGAACCGCCGCCTCTACTGACTCCTGAGGTCTCTCATTGGTGAAACGGAGGCCCCCACCGAATCACCGACGAAGCACCACCCATCATGCGTGCCACAGGCTGTGAGTACCCTAAACGTTTATCGTTATCTGCTTAGGTACGCCAACTTTGGATTCCCAGAGTATTCATCGACGACGCTTCGATGGGTTAATTTGACCGTGTTCATCCTCTGGCGGCGGTTATGATTACTGAATACGGTTTATCGGTGCTGAAGCCGATGTGGAGTGCGAGCACTGCAATAATGAGAAGATTTTACGACGACCATTCCACTAAAACATCCTCCATAAGTCACCCCCTTCAGTGATTCCCTCAAAGAAGATATATCTCGTCGTGTCATAGACATATTGTCATATTCCTTTATATAGCTTGCAATACCTGTACCCTCCGCTGGCTTACATTTTGGGTGATGATTGGGAGATCGCCCCGAAGCCGATGCTGTCACATCTTCAGCTCTCCTTTGAAACCTTGATGATTGGATGCAGAACGCTATCTATTTTGCTTATCCTCTATGTCAATTTCCATCAGTATTGGCTCTTCGACCTCTAATGCTTCAGCAACAGTGAGAAAACCTACACCCTTTCTTTCTCACGTGTTGAAACCATTGACCCCCTATGGATCCCAGCAATTCAATCCCAACAAACAGGTGAGAATGACTAGTCTACGGAATCCAAGACGAGGGAAACCATGACATATGGTTTTCCGACATAGACGTAAAGTAGTGAGATTATATCATCATTTTAGGGAATTTAAAAGGTGCAAGAGCCAAGCAAGAGCGGTAAGCAGAGATGCAGAGAGAAATGAGGTCGCCTGATGTACGGGCCAATGAGCCTCGAACATGGTACCGGATTGCGCTTGGGAATAATTTGGGCAGTTTCGTTGATTTTCATCTATTCATTGGCCCAACGCATGGCAAGTACACACTGTAGTACTGCTGTTACCGCTTACCCGGGTATTAATATCTATGTCTGTACCTTCTCATCGTACGTCGACGGGCTATATGCACCAATCCATGTCCGTGCCAAATTTCTCCGAGCAAGCGCTTACTGCCTTTGCAGCTTTCGATCCGGTGCGCAGGGCCGCATGCTTGGCGTCGGAGGCTTCTCATGCCACATGGCTTGAAGTCGATCGATCGTGTTCACAATAGTCTTGATCAAGTACCAGGACTGAGGAATGCTACTTGCTTTGCAAGGAAACTCGAACTTTTGCGATTCTAAAACACAGGCGGGCTTTGTACAGCTTATTAATTATCTACGCCAGTTAAATCTTAATTATGACATCTTGCTTCAAATCGGATGGTTGACCATCTTACGGTTTAATATGTCTATCAAGAAATTTCTGTAGAACCTGGGGCTGATCAAAAGGAAATATCTTCGATTCTTTGATAGTCCTGACCATGCAGGCTATCAGTCAGAGTTAAAGGGATTATCTATCATTATATTTTCCTCGATTAGTGAGCATCTGAATTACTTCACTCCGAATGCACGGATATGAAGGCGCGAAGTGTCTTTCAATTGGCTGTAATAGCCGCAAGGCTATGCGTGTGTATGTTACTCCAGTGTAGCTATGAGAAATACCTGGAATGAAATTTCTCACTGCCATACCTTGGAGAAAATTTGGCAGGACATCTTTCTGCTATCTTAAGCGCCAGCTCGGAAGACAGGTGTCTGCGAAGACGGCGATAGATGTTCTACCACCGCGGTCACCGTTTTAAATGCTCAACACACGACACTGAACACGATCTAACACCAATGCAGTGCTCAATCCGAAGGAGAGCATTATCTCAATGATCGGCTTTTGACTCAGCATCTGCTTCGGAATTCGGACTTGGCAGTTTAAAAGACTATGTACGGCAAGCTTCTTGGTCGATGATTATTGTGTTCAAAAATCCATGGCGATATTAGAGATATGTAAGCCATCTTTCACGCTAAAGAAGAAAAATGATATAAAATGCTTCCATGGAGCAACTACTGGCCAGAAGAACATGTCATGATAAGATTAGCGCCAGTAAATTACGCCCCGGTCCCCGATAGCGTCATTCACCGATAGTAACTGAGTAGCATGTGCGTTTTCCAAATGTACTATTCCACATTGGTTGGGCGCTACTATGTCTACTTGTATTTCAGACAGCTTTGATTAACGTGTACAATTCCTCTTATGCAAGTTGGGGGGTCCTTGGAGATGATCTTTGACAGTACTCTCAAACAAATGCTTTATTCATGTTGAGGTCAACCATAATCCTGATAGGTATAGCCGGAAATGTCACAGGAAATACAATCTATCCAAGTCGAACAGTGAATTCTACATTGCTCACCGTACCACCAGACCAATTGTTATCGTGAATCCTTTAATGACTCGAAAGTGCTACTTATAGCTGTGCTCGTCTGAAAGCTAGGTCAGCAGACATCTCATGAAATACTTCGCCGTCGTAGGGAATGCCAAAATTCATTTCCGATTATCTTGCGACAGAGAAACAAGCATGTCGTCCAAATAGGCTGAATGCATAGATAAAAATCACTCACAATGGCTGGACACAAAGAACAGAACAAAGAGTGGCCTATGTCACCCGACTCTCTAAGATCTGCAACGTTCGTCGTTTATGTTATCAGCACATCATCATTGATAGTTTTAGCACAAGGTTGACGTCGTAGGTGAGGTTTGTGGCGTTGGTGATGCTTAATACACAGCACAGGAATGTGGGGTAAAGCATCTAGATCTTTCGACAACTTCGTGCATCGAATAAGTTGTTGCTCGGAGCTGCTATCATACCGGGCTTCTAAACAGTCAGAGCATTTGGTAAGTCAAATGTTATTTTCCAGCATCGAAAAGCCGCGCTAAGTCAGCGGTGAACCTCATTGAGTATCATAGATGAGCTCATACTCATCTGCTACAGTAAAATGAAACGATGTGACTTTGTGATTAGCCTTTAGTCGTATGTTAGATCATCGCTAGAACTGCAATGACGCATAGAGGTGCGTCAAAGGTATTTCCTGTTGAGAAGCTGCGAAGGCAGACAACGGCCACGGGCCACCACCAAAGTTTGAACATGAGGTGAACATGAGGACGGATCACAAGGAAGGGAGGTACTACCCCAGGACCCTGAAGCCAAGAAGTTGCGACGTGGTAGACTCCAAGTCCCCGGATCGACAAGAGACGGGGAACTCGTTGGTAAGGGTCCAAACTGTGGGGTTGCAATGGGGCGCCACATCCTCTTTGGGTCTTCCGTTATTGCCAGGTCCTCCGCGCTTATGTAACGAGAAACCCCCCCACTTGAGTTCTCGCCGAGCGCCTACTTAGGTATTTGTAAAATTATGTGCGTCCTACATACACGAACGCACCGACATCGGCGCAGATGAACAGCTTCATTTACAGTTACTCCAAGAGCGGGTCACTCCGTATAGCTTTGCATTGCGCGATGCTATGTCGAACATCCGATGCTTTTCCGACTCTCCGACACACCCGTTTCATCTAGAAAGACCAGTGCAAGTCGAGCATGGCGATTTTCACTCCATAAAGTCGGAAGAATAAACCACAATCAAAAGATCAAAAGACAAAAAGCATTCGAAGTTCGGATAGTTGGTTTTAACCCTAGAATGCAAGTCCAGCTGCTAAAGATATCATATGCATATAATTAGGGGCCTAGTGTATTAAGGCTCGTGAGCGAATTGAGAGCATATTTGTTCTCGGAAGATATGAACCCTCCTTTCCCCGAAGTTGTCATCTGTCATCTCGAGTATTTAAGTCTACATACTATGTTTAATTCTCTTGTCAGAATATTGTATGAAAATAGCTTCAGCCCTGCTTCCCCTTAGATCGCTGGAATATGGGGTGTGAGTCGGGTGTGAGTACCATTCAAATTTTCTACATGATAGTCTTGTGATAGTTGATCTCGGATATATGAAAAAACGCGAGGCGCCATGCAAGTGCCTTACAATGCCGCACAATAATAGGAAAGACGGGGCCTAATATCTGAGCAAAATCATTCAAATCGAATAATCAGTTCCTCCAGAATTGGTGGCGCACTAAACACCAGCCTTGGAATATCCTTATCCCAAAAAGCACCTCAGAGGCTCAGCATACGCTAGCCCGACGCTCGTCTACATATGACCGGCCTTCGTGTTGAATATAGTAAGTACTAAGTACTAGCGGCCTTCAATATTTCCAGTTCAGGACATCAGCATCACAAAAGAGCACCGTTCAACGATTATATCCATTCTGGATCCATCATTCGATGCGCTCTTCTCTATATACGTCCGATCGCGCTGCTTGAGCATCTATGTACCTTCTCGGAACAAAAGAACCGTCGAAAGAGGCAAAGATCGCACCATATTCCTGAATCCTCAATTCCATCTCTCGATGACTTCGAAACGGGGCGCAGGTCTGCGAGGCCCTGCTCAGGTGGCATCATCTTCGGCTGGACCAATCGCACGCGGAATCAGTCGTAGATCATTGTAGTGGATCCGCGGCAGTCATCCGTTTACCTTTCAAATAAGAAGAGCGTAAGTACTACAGCTGGGCGCAGTTGCAGGTTTGCGGCGAATAATCCCACCACGAAGTACATCGCATTAGATCAGAAGCCGACAAAGCCGCCGAGGTGTACACACATTTAGGGTGCTTGTACCCAATAAGAACATTATCTTTACGCCGGTATGTTAGCACTATACAGCTTCCTCTGTGTTCGTAACTGTCTGTAAGTATATCTATATCCTTCGGTTTTATGGCGTCCATGGCCGAAAAATCAGGTAGGTATCTCCTCGCAGTACACTACCCAGTACACATGTATTATCTGCCATACGTATACTTACCATATGGGTCCCAGATAACGCTAGTTTGCCACTTCTTATTACCATACTTTGCAGACTAGCTCTCCCCGAGTGGCACTCGCCTTTACCTAAAAATCAAACAAGGCATGGCTATCCGTGACGCCCCGCGCCGGTCCCCCTCTCCGAGCGAAGCTCCTGATTACCGTAATAATGCGCGTGTGTGCGGTCGGTCGCTCTGCGCTCTCATAAGGCTGATGAAGCAGTTACATACACCGACGCCCACAACGCCCGGATAAACCAATCTACGCACATACTTACCCCCGGAGTGGGCGGCGCAAAGCCCCCGCAGGGGAATTGCCGGGGAAAATAACATGTAAATGGGTAAGTAGGGGGACGGGCGCCGGGGCACAGGTCCATTCATACAAACGTTAATATCCCAGCGCAATGATCGATATTAGAGGCCGACGCGTCGCCCCGTCCGAGGCAGGGCGCAGCGCCAACTGGGTGGCAGGCAGGCAGGCTCGAGGCAGGCAGCGCGCTTGCAGTTGGGGAATGTGGTTGACGCGGGGCGCCGCTGATACCGCCCGCCCTGCGTGCCCGTTCGTTTGGTGCCCGTGATGCAGGTGCATATGATAAATGACAGTTACGCATCTGGCCGTGTGCCCACCGCCCGTCCCACGTTCCCCAAGGTCTCCGGCTCTGCGCGCCGACGCTGCAGGGGGTAAGTGTGTAGGGTCCAAGGACGCAGGGTCCTGGGCACGCGAACGGGGACGGCAACTGTCGCCATTCGCCCGGGCGCCTGCCTGCGCGCGCAATCAGAACGAGGACGCGGATACATACATATTACACGCGCATTGCCTTTTTTTCTTCTTCTGTTTCTTTTCTCGAAACGCGCAATGCATATGATATGACATGTACATACCTCGAAGGCGGCAATACTTCCGATGACAGTTACCCACTGTAATAACATTTTACTGACAAACGGATGAACAACAGCCTGCCTGCCCGCAGTCCCTTTGGGCTGCTCGCTCGCACGCTCGCACGGAGAGCGAGGAACGGGGGGCATGCGCGGCCTTGTGGCACTGATATTTGAGTCGTCTGCGAGATTAAATCAAAAGGTCCATTCATGATTCATATCTACCGCACATTAGATTACTTATATCATTATAAGTATGTATACGAACACGCGCTGAATTTCTAGGGCGCGGGGGCTCTGGGCATGCTCAATTTCGCTAGTAGTAGTTGTCAAGTGTAATAGTGTCACTGGACCGGGCTTTACTGCGTGTCGAATAACATTAATCTCGCAATGGCATGTCCCCATCCATGTTGTCCTCCCAAGCCAGCGGACTCCATTCCATGCATGGCATGCATGCGTGCATCACAATAATCACAACAATTCAATATCAATGTTCGACCCACTAGACTCATTTCATTGTCGAGCGCATTCTGAACTTTGAACCCTGAATGCAGGCAAGTGAACAACCTTACCCAATCCGTGTGTGTCTGCGATTTCAACAAGCACATCTTCAAATCACCTCGACTTAATTGACCATCGTCAACGCACCATGATCGATGATCGCACAATTACAACAGTGGTCAGAGGGTCCACTCATTCACTGCAAGTCACAACAAGGTGGTCCAATTCCAATTCACAATTCAATTTCATTGTTTCAAAAAACCAAAAGAATAGAGAAAAGCCAGATAAACCCAAATGT
The DNA here is from genome assembly GCA_014925825.1 of Pholiota molesta. NCBI lineage: Eukaryota > Fungi > Basidiomycota > Agaricomycetes > Agaricales > Strophariaceae > Pholiota > Pholiota molesta. The sequence continues at coordinate 18,355 of JACGCK010000295.1, forward strand.
TATAGTTTGTCTGCGTCGTAAGATATCAATAATAAAGCAAAACGTGGCTACCATAAACAGCGGACAGAAACAACCAACCCCCCAAAAGAAGGACACTAACCGTAAGAAATAAGCGTAAAAGTAAAGATAAACCACAACGCGGGGAAGGTCAGAAGTAAGAGGTAAAACGTAGTAGGTAGGATTAGGTACAGTGTCGGAGCGTATTGGTAAAATTTTGGTTGTGGCCGTTCGAGATACGGGAATATGTACAGCGCGCAGGCGATGCACAATTATGCATCGGAGACCGCGCGCGCAGAGACGGATAATAGCGAATAAAAGTACACACATACAGTCACAGATATGAAGGAGAAACGTTGATGGTACAGCGAGAGCCCAAGATTAATTCGCGGGCCAGGTCGGCAGCGTGCGCACGGCGAGCACGGAAGGGTTGACGGAGTAGACGGAGATGACGACGACGGCAACGAGACCGGGGATGATAAAGAAGATGAACTGCTGGCATTGGTCAGGGGTCAGAGTCACGGGTACGAAGCGTGGAAGTAATAAACAACGGCGGGTATGCGAGAAGGTCAAACAGCCGGTGATGGCTCGTCTGATAGCGGCTGTTAATAGGGTGGCCACGATGGGAAGATGCATGCAGGTGGGGATTGGGGGTTGATGCGTAGAGATAACGACAAAGAAGGGGGTATCGTCAAATAAAATGCGTGGTACGCAGGGTATGAAAATGCGCGGGTATGTTGTTGAAGGGTGGGGGATAGGGGTGATGGTTGTTAGATAACATAAAGAACACAAATATCGTCTGTCCGGAGGTCGTTGTCATTGGTCGTCGTCGTCGTTATGGTGTGTGCGCCATGATGTGGCTGCCGGCCTGTGCCAGGCGAAGTGGATGAAACAACAAGGAAAAGCGAGGAAAACAAAGCGAGAGCAAAATCGAAAGCGAGAGCGAGAGCAAGCCGATTGATGGATAATATAAGACAGCGTGGTGGATGCAGGGAGTGCCATGCGAGAGACCAGAAACAGAGAATGAGATCCAATGGTGTTGAAGTAATGTCGATGAAAATGCCAAAGCAAATGTTGAATGCCAGTTGAAGATGCGATGCCCAGAGAGAGTGAAAAAAGCACAGAGAAGAGAGATGGTGGTGATAATGTTTATGGCACCGATATCCGCTGCGGGGCGGGGAACAGGAATAGCCGTTTGCGTTCGGGGTACTCCTCGACTTCCACCTCAACCTCCTGCTCTTCACCATCAATGACCTGCTTCTCCACCTTTTTTACCTTTCTCGGGATGAGAGGCATCATGTCATACGTCTTGACATTTTCGTAGGACCACGATCGAGCTGTGAAAGGATGAGATGAGAATAGAATGGCTTCAGATGAGATCGATACGCACTGTTCTCGACTGTGGGCCTCTTGATATCTCGGCGGGAGGAGAGCTTGCTGTCACAGCGCTCGGTATCCTCATCGCTGTCGCTGGGCATGCTCAAGGGACTGCGCACGCTGGTGCTCCTGCGAGAGTTGGCCGACGACGACGCGGCTCCGCTCCAACGGCTGGAAAGCGACGTGCCGCTGCTGCTGTGGACCTTCATTTTGACATCGGGTACGAGGAGCTTGCCCTCGGCGCCGTTTGGCACCAGAGATCGGTGCTTGGGAGAGGGCAGCGGGAGCGAGTGCGTTGAAGCAGCAGATGAGGCCACGGGCGAAGTGGCAGAACCGCCGCCAGCGTAAAGCGATGCGCGAGACTCGGCGCGCCTGCTGAAGTTCTCGGAGAAGGAAGAGAGCATGGCATCAGAGGCAGAGGATGCGCGCCCTGCGGGAATCGATTCCTGGACACTGGCAGATGAGGCGCGGGCCATGCGGCGGGCGCGGTGGGGAGAGGCGACAACGGAGCCGTACGCCTTTGCGGCGGCATCCGCGTGGAAAGGGCTGTCGGAGGGGTTGGCGAAGCTGTAGACGGCGGAGCGCCAGAGATTGCTGCCGTCGTTCCAGCCGGGCACCGGCTTGCGGGGCTCCTGCACTGGGCGATAGCGGCCGACATGTGGCTTGGCGGGTGGGGGGACGAGGGAGTTGATGAGACGGCCAGCCATCATGATGCCGCTGGTATACTGGGGGGGATTCATGTTCTGTGGGGGCTCGTCCTCAAAGACGGGGGTGTCGGGGAAATCGGGGAAATTGTAGAAGGCGTTGAAGCGCTCCATGGAGGTGAGGGGGCGGTGGGGAGAGCCATCTGCGCTCGAGGCGTCGCTGTCGCTGCTGCCCGCGGAGAAGACCTTCTTGGCGAGCTTGACAGGGGACGATGCGGGCTCCTCGGCGTTGGGATCGATGGGGGCGCCGCGGCGGTTGCGGTTGAGGTCTGCGAGCTGACACTCGTCTGAGCAGTAGAGGGGGGTGGGGCCCTGGTCGATGATGAGACGTTCCTTCATCGCGGGCGGGGGAGACTTGACGGTGCCGTTTGGGCGGATACGCCCTGTGCCGTTGACGAGGCCGGCCTTGCGGGGAGCGCCCTTCTTGCGGGGGGACGAGGGCGGGGGCGGAGGGGGCTGGTTAGCGCGGGGGACGAGGAGGGTGGTGCGCTTTGGCTCGATCTGCTTGTCGCAGACGGGGCACCAGGCGGAATCCATGGGGCTGGGGAAATGGTGACGCCCGAGAGGATGCCCCGTTATAAACAGCAGCTGCCCGATGCCATCTCAGATCCATCTCGCGGCGCCACTCCCAATCCCAACCGTTCGCACCGGGTGCCGGCTCTATTCCCCTCTCGGCAACCGAGGCACCGCGGCCAATCCTCTGGAAATCACACCCCCTCCACCCTGCACAAGACCCCCCTCCGGCTTCCCCCGTTTCCCCGCCATCTCTCCGTCCACCTATCACCATAAATATACCGCCCCCGCAATCCTGATCCTGCGCCATCGCTCACTTACCATATCATATGTTACACCTCCATCTTTCACGCCGCAGCGACCGTCGACGCTCAACATTTCTTGTTTATCATGATACCTGCATCCATCGCGCCATCATGACTATCTGCGATAGCAGCTGCCATCTGGCACGTTTAGTACGTCAGCACGCGCGCAACCATGCATGTATCAAGCGCTCGTCGTAAACAAGAACGCGGCTCGTTCAACAATAATATTATTGTCTCTTCTGCAATGGTCCAACGTCCAACACCTGGACCTCCCATGCATCTTGTTGTCATCCAATTATTATGATCATGAATGCATCTACCATCGCATCAATATCATATGTACCACTACGTCCGATCCACCGCGCTGCACCGTCAGACGACTGGACCAGCAAAAATGTTACTCCAAGATAGTGCCAAAGGCGCACCACAATAAGCACAAGATAATCCCTTGCTCCTGCCTCTTCTTGCCTGCTCCCAGAGGGATCCAAGCGCGCTTGGCCCCTTGGATGCTCCTGCCCGCACGCGCGCCACGCACATTGCCAGGACGGCATCCCTCTTATCTCCTTGATTATTCCGCGCGGTAGCTGCACTCAGGCGGTCCGGCGGAGGCAAAGTATATCCCATCCAGGAAGGATCCGCCCCAGATCGGGGCGAGGCGGAGGCTATTTCGCATCAATATCACTCGGGCGTTTCCACCAGCACCCCAATATCCCTTATGTGCATCTCCTGCGTTGCCGCAGGCGGCCGCCTGCAAAAAATGCATACGCGAGCCGGGGAAATACAATCACCTGAAATTTCTTGGAAATTTCCGCTTCATTCAAGACGCGCTGCAAGCAAACCCTGCTTCTGGCGTTGGTGCTAGAATAATTATCTGCGCTTGTCTCTCTGTAGGGGACGCCCTGGAACGCCTTGCAATGTCTTATTCTACATGCTATATCCGCTGGTTTTTCTTGGGTTTTGCTTTGTCTGCATTGTTTTTTACGTTCAACGTTGCGAGTATTCGCAGTTGGGCTTATCGATCTTGTTCCTCATGTTTGAGTCGCCGGCACCCACCTCTGGTTGTTTTCCGGCTCCTTGATTAATCTGCGGTGCTTCCTGGTGCTGCTGATAATATCTCGCCATGTGCTTCTATTCCTCTATATTCCTCCGGTGTCCAAGGATTCCGGAATCCTTGCCATGCACTCGCCCGAAAGTAAATCACCCAAAGTAGGTGGCGTATTTTATCATATGAAGACCCCCCGCTGCCTTGGACACCATCTACATCTTTTGCTGCATATACGAGCCACCATACACATCACACATGGCCCAGGTTTACACCTGACGTCCTTAATGTGCTGTGCACCGTAAATTTACTGGTGCTAATGTCCTCATTTGGGAGGCTTGACTCGAACGCTCATCGCCCTGATACCCCATCCTAGCTTCCGGGTGTTGGCGCCCACCCTCGTGTCCCTTTCCGACGGCACTGCGACGCCACTTCCCGCGACGGCCGTGGAGGTGTGTAGCCATGGTGTGTCATTCGCGGAAACAGGCTACTATTAGGCTGCAGTGGGTCAGCGGTATGCAAAATTATACATAGCTACGCTACTTATGTAGTGTATACATTTGTGGGCGTACACCTTTCGACGGAGATGTTTGCAAACTAGCCTGGATGTCCAGGTAATGGCCCCTTGCCCAATGCTCAGCGCTCAATGCCCAACTGGCTCCTCACATTTATTCCCGAGTAAGTGTCTATCCGTGTTCAGACTCACCGTTATCTAAACTCTAAAAATCCTGTAGGCCGGGGGAGATCTTATGGCATCGACACCGCATTGCCACTATCGCTCTCAGATTGGCCATACAGAGCGGTATGCCCCTCCACGCTGCATGCACCTGCTCCGGGAGGGGGTCCTGGGACGCGGCGCCCCATATGCAGCATGCACCACGCCGTGCGCGCGGGAAAGGCCACCGGTAGCCTCCTCCCGAGCGGGCGAGCAGATGAGATGCACCTTATCTCTGCTCTGACACATTGGCTCTATCAGCGCGACTATCATTTGATATGTAAGGGTCTGTTTCGAGAGACTGCATTGTCTCGTGGTTGATCCATCCATCAGGGCACGCGTTGCGATTGGGGTGTTTAATTGAATTTTTTGGTGTGGGCATTATTCATTATCTTGTGTATCACGATTATCTGTGGCTCTCGTTATTAATTGACATCGAGCTCCGTCCGCGAGTATGATAGATTATTCTAGTTGCTGCTGTGGCTGGGGCTCAGCGCACACGCCACAAGACACAAAACGCCATCCGCTAGTGGATGGCACAATCCACATCCAGGTAAGGATGGGTAAAGGGCACGCAAGCGTTATGGTTCAGCCTCCCGCGCGCCGCAATCGCCATGGACGATGATGGCGGCTATCGATCAAGTATGTAACATTAAATGATTATCGCTCGGGAGTCCACCCGCCCTCTTCCCTCAGCTGGTACAGAAGAAGTATGATACCCCCATACCCACCCACAGCCACCCACCTGAACACATCGCCAACCCACTCGTGGCGCGCTGGTTTATATTAACCTATATTAAAAATCAAGAGGCCCACAACATGCCCCGACGCACGGGGGCTCGCACCGAATATCCTGTCCAATGAAGGCTCTGCCCTGCCACTGGCCACTTATCTGCCTATTGAGTACATGGAGGCGGAATACGTGTGCTGACACGCCCGTCAGACATCTAATCGCTTTGGCCTGGCGGGGACCCTGACGGCGCTGACAGCGCTCGTCCCACCCCACCCGCGCTTGTGCGCGCACCGACTCCCGAGGCGTGCGGCCGTACATAACCGCTGGGAAGCTCGCGCGGGCGGGCGAGAGGCTGATTGAAGTCTATATCATCGCGTAGATAACACCGTCCGGCGAGTGCCCGTTGCGCGTGTCCGTGTGTGGATTTAGCCTTCGTTCACGCGTACGCACTCACGTACAAGTAACTTTTAAGACAACGAGTTCCCAGTGAAATTTTTCTGGTGTCGGAGGATGTGTCTGCGACCGTGCGTGAGGATTACGCTATGCCCAGCGCACTCTGCCTCCTTCCGTGTACCGTGGTAGCGGATTGCCATTGACTGCACCGCGTGAGGGCGCGGTTCTTGCGACGGCGTCGCAATTTTATCTTACAGTCGTATCGAACCTATCGGACATATCATAAACATCAGCAAAATCAAAATACTATCAAAACCAGGTAGATATGATGGTAGGCAAGTAGTCAAAGCTCTTGGGAAGGCGGCGCAGACGGGCATGTAAGTACACGCGCTATCGCACGTCGGCGCCTTGCTGCGCTCGGAGAGCAGACGCCGTCTTATAAGTATATATAGCGCAGCTATCTGCACTATGTATTTGTACATAGCGAAAAGTGCACATACGCATCTGGATATTATTGTACACAGACTCGTTGAGAAACGGCGGTCGTTGGTCATCTCTTCGGATGGCGGGCAATGGGGATGCCTCAGGTCTCGGGCCCGAGCACGCCACTCCGCCTGTCGGCGTTGTGCGTTTGCACTTTGTGCCATCGGCGGCGCCTTCTTCGTTGAATTTAGTCTTGAAGTGGGAACTTGTTCTATAAGTACTCTCCAGGCGATAGGGTGGGTGCTCTGCAGTGACCCAAAAAGGCTGGAAATATATTTGGTAGATCAGTTTAATTATTGCAGGTACCGGGCTCTAAGAATTCCATTGTTACGGGCGAGAGAGCAAAGAAGAAACTTTAATTCGTCCTACTGCCGGTACCTCTGAGGTTCTGAACGCTAACAGGCTGCAGATCCTCCTTTCGTTGTTAACATCCGCATTGTATTGTTGTACCTAAATACTAAAACTGCGCACAGCGATGAAGCGCGAGAAAATTCAAAACAAACGATAGTTCCTTTGGTTCTTTATCTGGGGATGCGGCGACCGTGCGCAATATCCCGCTGTGCTACTCAGCGTCAATTCGGGCACATATGCATATTTCTAATTCCAGGACTAGACGGTTTCTAGGGGATTATTGATATTCTTCGCTGTCAATATCTCAAGTGAACGAAGAGAATAGAAGTAGGATAAACTAACCGATGTAAACTCTAGGTCTCTTTCCTTTCTTTGCCATTCCGATTAGTTCGAGGACTGTGTACGCGGCCATTGGCCTACGCACGTACTCCGTTTAGCGCCTATCTATAGCTGTGCTATTTTTGCATCCACTTTGCCCACTTCCTGACGACGATGAGTAAGCCATCCTTGAGCGCCGGTTGTGATATTTTATCCATTCGCCAGCTATGACTCGAAATTACTGCGCCGGAAGATGGCGCAAGGGTATCGCAGGGGGGTCTAAACTTTCTCGTTCGCATTAGAGTATGGAATATGCCTCTAATGAGACGTCATTCATTTCGTGAACTCCCCCTTCCCCGCGCCTTCCGAGTCGGAACTTACTTCTCCGTCCGAGTCATTCGAGGGGCTCGGAGAGCTTCTCGCCAAGGTCGTTAGTGGATGTTTACACCAATTGGGTTATGGATGACGCTGCGTTTGTGTATCATGATCCAATCGCATACTTTCAGTATCGGGCTAGCCGGAGCAATTCCCCCCAGGGATGTTTGGAGGTCCACATCATAGGACCTCCTGTATCACGTTCGCATCATTGTCTTGTCAGGCTGAGGATATGGGTATGAACTTTGAAGCAGAGTGGCAGCTGAGTGGCATGGGCGCCTATAATTAGAGCATTCTTCTGTTTTTGGCACTCCGTCACAAATCACTGGCAAACGAACATTCTTTATGCCGACCTCTCGTCTTTCGTTGTCAGTCAATGGAATGGCAAGTTGCATGACTTTGACAAGAACAATGCTCGAAATACGTACCTTACGGTAGGCTTCACAATTATTCCACGACGTCTGTATCTGCTAAGTACCCATGCCACTAGCGACGTCGACACCATTATGATCCGAATGACATAAGCCTACCCCGCAATGGTTAAGGTTTCTTTACCCCCGCATTTCAGGGCACCCACCCCCACTGTGCGCACGCTCTGAGTAATGCGGCGTCGGCGTGCGTAAATACCCACTTGCACAGGTATAAGAAGTCTGCTTCTCGCTACCTCCGCTGCAGCTCACGCGCATGTGAACAGGCTTCCCCCCACGCCTGCAGTTCGAAATAGCAGGAGATCGCGTGTCTACACGTCAGTGAGCGGCGCGTGCGTGCACGCCCATCTTGATGCGGGGTTTTGATTTTATCGCAACGTGCGCGTGAGGTAGATATCACCGCCCTGTCGTCTACGTCACGTTAAGTTCATGACTTTCCCCGCCTCACCTTCTCCGCCCCCCCTTAGTGTGTGTTGAAGAGTCAATAATATAATCGATATACACTCCCAATATGATACCAACGGAGCTCCTTGTTCCCTCGTTCCCCCTCCGCACGATGGTCTAAGTATACCGGCATCTGATCTAGACGATATTATTACTGCAGAGGATTGAGGCAATAAAATTAGTACGAGCACAGGCTGCACTCGGCACATAAACAATCTGAGAAGTCCATGTGGTCTCCAGCGTTGTTGCTTAGTTGCGCGCGAGATGGGTGCCACGATTGCCACGCTACATGACTTACCAGCAGCTGAGATGGAGTCGTTCGGCGGGACATAGATCTGGCCGGCATTTGAGTTTAATCACAATGATCTGGGCCGCATGGGACGGCGAAATATGATAAGCAGTTCATAACGCAAAGTCGATGAATTTGGATACCAGGTGCGTCTATGAAGGCATATGAACTCAGCCTCGTTAATTAAATTTCAACCTTAGTCCAATATTAGAGCTACGTTAAGCATTCGGAGCTTTTTCAAGTTTCACGGGCTTGGGAGATTTCAATTGATATGTAGTGTTCCGCTCTACCCCGCCCCCACATTCACTACATCTACATCATAATCAGGTTTCCGAGTCGGAAGTGAGATAATGTGCAACAGAGTCCTCCTTGATTTCTATAAAGCTGCTGATAGATCAGCCGTAACACTTGGCTACAAATATATCATATCCACAAACCCAGTCGCACTACGCTTTCTTGAGACTAGCTCAAGGATATTCCATGACTGTCATAAGTTAACTTGAACTGGGCATAACATATTAACACCTTCTTTAACACGCTCATAAACTCTGATTGAAATAATTCATATATGCCACATTTCAACATTTGCTTGTACCTGTGGACAGGCGAAATGAATTTTTGATTAAACATACTATCGTTGTTAGGAATACAACATTTAATTGTGTCTGCCGCATGAGAATATACAAGGCAGGAACATATTTGTGAGCGCTGCCTCTTCAACTAGTAGTTCCTCACCTGCCGGAGTAGATGTCGCTGTGAGTAACTCCGTGCCATTTTTGGGACATTGTTCGGGAATGATATTATATGGACCTGCAGTCTGAGCGCTGATGATATCAGAGATAAGTGAAGGATCCAATCAAACAAGCTCAATGCATCGTGTTTCGGATCGACACCGCGTTGACCATAAGTTGGCCGACAGCGCACACTGGCGAGAAAGTATATCCTCATCCCTGATGTTATTAACTTTAATATTCTGAACTCTTACATGCCAACGATTTCGTATCATAAATGTCTAGGCACCGTGAGATTCTAGCGTTCGACCAGGGTTGACTTATTTATGTTCGAGCCGTTCTCAGAGCGCGAGACGTCCAGTCCAGTGCCTTAAAGTGAGAGCGTCGCTGTAGCGCTGTCGTTTATCCTCTGCTTAAATCTGTCAGCCTAATTTCGGGCCACGGCGTGCACAGTAGTCAGAACAGCGCTGAAATAAGTATTTGTTACCGATCCTCCCACACGGTGTGTGCAGACAACCATCGGAAGTCATCTCTCAAGATCAAATTTCAAAGGCATATTCACGTCTACAACGAAACTATATTACGATCGATAATTTATTCCTGAACTTTTATCATGATTTCAGAAGGTACGTATGTATGTGGGTTCTACATGCACATGTTCAGGACACGCGATTGAAACCTGCAGAGAGTGAAGCTAGCTTATAGGCTACAAATCGAAGGTACCCGAGGCGAACCGTGGCAAATGTCCACACGAATATTTTCCGACTGTTCTATTCAATTCTCCTAGGGGCGATCGTCAGTGATATTTTTTTTTCCAACGGCAACGGAAGCGGAGATTTCATGCCACAGGAATTCAGTGTCTCGGACATTTAAGAACGACCCTGATACCCGATTTCTTCTAGCGCTAAGGTGTCTGGTAGACATAATATTAATATGTTATGTAGATATCCAATGTAGGTAAGGCAGCTGCCAGCCTATAAAATCGGAAGTCTACCCCACACAATTATGGAATCCTGGAAGTCTAAGTATGTATTAGCCTATATTGAAGAGGAATGCACATATACCTCTTCCAGTCATTTTTGGTTTGTTTCCAAAATGCCTCACATAAGGGCATCAGGAAATGTGCGGGAAACTGCGCGTGGTGACCGTGCGTGACCGTGCCACGCACAGGCGTTTGTGCGTGGTGTGCGCGTGCGAGTGCGTGAGATGTGCGGGATTGCGCGTGGTGTGTGCGGGCAGGTCCGCGAACGTCCCGGTGCGCCTAGGAACAATATATAGAGGATTTGCTTGCGGTGTAGACATCATATCGAGTTGTCGGACTAAGTTAAGACTTAGTGTATCGTGGCCATGGGTATTTGACATCCAGGTCGGCGATCCTTGCTTCTTCGTCAATAGACTGATAATTGTGTTCCTAGACTTACATTTACAATTTTCCGAAGTAGTTAGTATATGTAAGAATTGATTAAGATGAGTGCCATAAGTCTGTATTACTTGGCGCAGTTTTCGTGCACCGAACAAGTCCATCCGTGTCAAATCCGTGTGAGAATTTGCCATGTCGGTCCCAAATTCATAACGGACTTCAGCATAAATTTTCATATATAACAGATATATCTATAATACACGAGCTGGTTAAGGCATGTTTTGTGACTTGACATATAGCGAAGTACATCTACGAGGTAAAATCTCATTGTGAGTGTAGTGAACCTGTACGTAGACTATGAATATCAAATAGTACATGGACCTTGTGCGCGGTTTTGGGCAATCTGGAACCTAAAATTCACTTCCAGCTCCCTCTACTTCATATGAAAGGTTTCATAGAAATATAGGTGATAAACTCACGGACATATGGCATAATAATTCTTGGTATGCGAGAGTGTGCGCGATGTGTGCGAGTCGTGTGCGAGGATGTGCGTGGCGTGTGCGAGGATGTGCGCGGTATGTGCGCGGCGTGCGGGTGTGTGCGGGGTGAGTGCGTGGTTGCGCGGGAGTGCGCGGGTAGTGTGCGTGGTCGCGCGGGCGCCAAGCCAACCCGCACAAAAGACTGCGCGTGGCATGTGCGTGGCTGGTCACAACAGAGATGTCACTCGGTTATAAACAGTTTTTCTATACTCTATATATCTTTCAATATGTAGTTATCTGTTTTATAGGGCCAAGAAAGATGTCCCGCACATTTCGTGCACTCATCTTTCAATCGTATCAAGGCTTCCAGTGTGTTCGGCAATTCTGGCAGCCGGTAAGTCTGTGTAAGTTATTTTTCGGGCTTGCAACGCAAGAATCGCTCGGGCCTCAAAGAATTCTTACATGTGTGAGTTCTGTATACTACTTGAGATATATTCATGGTGTATTCGAAGGAAGCTGGTGGTCGTGGAAAGCATACATGTAGCAGGTACACCATCGTGCCGTTCTTTGCCGGTGCGTGTTATGATGTGTGACAGATATGTCACCAGTCAGTCATCTTCCTCCTTTGCACATTCCTCGATAATAACAGTTGGGCCACAAGACTTTTGGACTCAGATAAATTTAATATAGTAGTAAAAACGTTAGAGTACTGTAATAGAAGGAGCTGAGTGGTAGTAGAAAGGTGTATGGGTAGAGTTAGCCAGAATTATATTTTTGGTGTATGTGACCAATATGTCACTCTCACATCAATAACCGACCCCGCACAAACGCCTGATCTCAATCCCGCACAACCACGCACACCACGCACAGGCACGCACGGGCACGCACATTTACCCTGTCCCCTCACATAAGTATGTTCGTGGGAAGCTTTTCCCACATTACATACCACGATCGTCGATCTCTTTGATGCGAACCAGATGGATGATTCTGTACAAAAAAATAGGTACTACATAGTTAGTCAGTAAACCTCAAATGCTCTATAAGAGCCTTTGATGGATTCTAGAAATTATAAAGAAACACCCAAAACCTACAAACGAACGAGGTTAGCGCCCACTAAATGATTTTCTGCCCCCCGTCTGCAATGCACAATCAGAGTTGCGTCAAATTGGCGTCGAGACCCAGTATGGTAAAACAACTCAAAGAAAGATCATATCTCTCCACGTGCAAAGCGCGAAACTTCGAACTTCGGATGTGATATTGCCCAGCAGGGCTTCGAGTGTGAAGCGTACGGTAGAATAATAGGCTCACCGTAACAATTTGAGCCGGAAGAAAGGGTGAGAACGAATCCATGGGATAGCACTACGATCTGCTGCAATCCAGTCACAAGGGTACAGATGGAACCGCTGACTTGGGACTATTCCCTATGCTCGGACCTAATCGATTCACCTAGCTACCGGTTTCCAGTGGTTTGGGAAGACTTTCTCCCCATGCTTCTGCTAGTCATAATTAGCACCGAGCACCGTTAGTACTATTATGCCTACATTTGGTGTACCAGCATGCTGCAGAAATTCTGGTACTCACTGGATGGCACCCTTTCTATAGGCTATTGCTCGACACCACTCATCTTCCCGTTTATACGGAGTGGTTGTCAAAGAACTTCCCCTTAAATTGACATCATAAATTAACCTCACTCATCTTAACACAGCAGGATTGATATTGACTGTGAACCAGCATACGGAAAAGTGTAACTTCTAGTATTCACTGTCAAGCATTGGAAGTTGAATGGCCCATGGGATATAAGGAATTTGCCGCTCTGAATAGTGCCTAATTGTGACATATATATGATACCCCGCACCAAAATTAACCCCACATACTGCGCCTATCACTGTGACCGTGCTAATAATAGAAAATTCGCAGAGCAGCACCTGTCCAATGACGAAGTGTCTAGTACATACGGCGGTATGGCTCGTCAAAATCTCACTAGAAGACGGGTCCATAGTTGAATATTTTAGGGCTATTGAGCTTGTCTTATCCGTCTCAAGATTCAGAATCTTACTTGAAATTCAAATGCTGTATCTTCTTTGTCATTCGACGTCCGTCCTTATTGACGCCCAACATATAACTGACTTACACCATGATATGTAACACCGTAAGCATTTGGCTTGAACTGAAGATTGACAGATGGAAGCAGAAGAATCACCAAATGCCGCAGGTAACGTAGGAATTGTGCTAGCGACCCTGCTTTGACTGAAAACCATTATGGCTGAGGCTGAGGTCTGATAAAATCAAAATTTACGACAGAACCCTAAATTCCGAGCCCCATCAGCCATAATTCGCTCGCAAAAACCGGCATATACATAGCCATGGCCTTCCCGTTGGGCGATGAACAACTTGCGAATGGAATGTCCGACTCCGAGATCTCATTCACGTGGTACAATCGGGCCGCTTGCTAGACGTCGGGGACTGTTTCCACCCTTCACCTTATATCTTGCGAGCCAAATCGGAACGAGTAAATGATGTTTGCATTAGAGTGCTGGCTTCGCATCTACCAAGGCGATAAACTCATCTTGATATGTGCCAAGTCTCTGTATCCAACGACGCAACGGGCGCTTAATATTCTTCCCTTTCAAGAACCGTCATACAACCCAAAATACCAAACACATGCCTACTGGAGTCCATGGCAGCCTAATCAATGCGGGGACATGGAAAATATATCGCCCTGCTAATGGACTACGAGTAAGTACATAATCGGTCCGAAAGGACCTGCAAGTCAACTCACGAGGGTCCAAAAATATTTGATCATCTGAAAATTCCAAGTGGTGTCCGCGAACATTAAGCCAAAAGGTTTAAAGGTTCAAAAACTGTGTCATGTTTTGAAAGACACTATAGATAGCGTATGAATGATCTCTTCGAATCTGGCATGTTAAGCTATGTCCATTTGAGCAATGAGATGTCAATGTCTGAGGATAAGAATAATAAGTGTGCCATATTTACTTGCTTGGTTGCCACAGATCAGGGACGCCTTTCGGTGTATAATATTCATACGTCAGTAAATAAGGAAGGCCGCAATTCCGTTCGAAGTGTATGGACTCACGGGGGAGATGATATCTAAGGAATAAGGAAAAGGCAGCTGCAAAATCAGAACACTGTTATTTCGAAAGAAGAAATGATTACGTGCGAAGATATTTCAACTTTTGAGCTCGTCCTTCCGCCCACCAGTCCATCCAGAACCCGACGTTCCACATTCAGAATGCGTAGTTCAACGTTCAGCACTCAGCAGTCAATAACGGTTTGAACGATACTTCAATGATTCCGTTTGAACAGTGAAGGAGAGCAGAATTCGGAAGATACATGGTAGAAACTCGGTCTCGTATTTCTCCAACTCGTGCATTATTTCCACACCATCTGTCCCATTAAAACCTGTTGTGAGTTGGGCGGGCCGTGAAAACGTGGACGTAGTTAGCTCACCATTACGGGCTATAGCTACGGCGAGCGGTCGAAATAAAAAAACGGAGCAGAGTGCCGATAATTGCGATTGAGCCCATTTGTAAGTAACCCCAAGTAGTTTAGGCACCTTTTGTTGAGAGCGCCTGACGGGAGATCTGGGGCAGCAACAACGAGTATCTCTAGCAATAACCATTTCACCGTTAGACAGGCTTTTAAAACAGGCATTTTCCCCGCCAAGTTATCAGGCCAAAACTTGAGAATTTAGTTGAAAATGTCCGGCTTTCTAACAAATGTAGCTGCATGTGTATCGAATTCAGGGTTGTATGAGACGGTAATTCTGGCAAAAAGAAACGCACAGCTTTTGTCGCCGCTTTGATGTCCGTGCAAAAGATCTAGATTCTAGCAGCTCTCATGCTGGCCTGGCACACAGCAAGCAGATAGATGGAGACGTTCATTGGATTTCCACTGTGATACCAAATCACGAGACGTTTCAAGGAATCATAGAGCTTCAGTACTTGATAGACCGGAAGCCGGCCTCTTTATGAACAAGCTCGATAATGTGTTGATAGACAGAAAGGTCGGCCCATCGGCCTAAGTACTTGGACTCACCATCTCCTGAGAATAGATGATAGATACAATTTTCCATGTCCATGGGATTGTCGTCACAGGAGGTACAAAGATACATATCTACCCCATTTCGTTGAGACGTCCTTGTATATGATGTGGGTAATCCAGATTGAGGCCGAGGGACCACATATCTTCAAAGAAAGTAGGAAGAAAAGAAAGCTTCTTGGGATTGAAAGATTCTGGAATTGGAAGTAAGCATTGGGATATTTTGACCACAAAAGAGGCTAGCATAGTATAGAATTCAAGAACAAGCACAGGCTGAGAATGCCAGCGAGACAAGCCGATACAGCCCGTGTTTCCCAAGTTGCAAACATTGAGTACTTGAGTTCTGGCCTTTCGACTACAAAGACAGTTCGAAGCAGAGTTCCTGGGACTGGCAATAAGTGACCTCGACAGTTGCTGAACAGCATCGACATGGTTGCAATGGGCAAGGTTATTTCAACTAATTTAGGCACGTACGCACAAACTTTAATATTTTGTAACGGGCATCACCGCGTCGCGTCGTGACCCCCGCGTTCTTTGAATCTTTCTTTGATCTTGACACTGATAAGCCGGTACACTATCGCCAACACCAGCCAACACCATCTGGCTCCAATTTTTTCTTCTTGGAGACCTTGAGCCTTCAATTAATTGTATCTATCGGCTCTACATCACATCTACGAGACTATTAACATTGATATATCAGTATCTTTCGGATTTCCAGGAAAGCGGGAAAGACACTCCAAAGGCACCTAAGTTCTACAATTATGTCTATTCCCCAAGATGTGCAAGAATTCTT
Source organism: Pholiota molesta (assembly GCA_014925825.1). Taxonomy (NCBI): domain Eukaryota; kingdom Fungi; phylum Basidiomycota; class Agaricomycetes; order Agaricales; family Strophariaceae; genus Pholiota; species Pholiota molesta. The sequence continues at coordinate 34,244 of JACGCK010000295.1, forward strand.
GGACGGGTATCCTGACGTTCGTGAGGATCCTTCGGCGACAGCGAACCTTCAGTTCTATTCAGATAATCTGCGCTGCAGACCGGATGAGCGTACGATCTCTCAGATACACAAAAAGTATCCATCTATATTTTGAATATCCGAGATTAAATTCTCGCTTATGCGCTCGTTCTCTTTGGTAGATGGTTTGGAGATTATGACAAGTTGGAATATAAACATGGATATATCCAGTGGTTGTAAGTCCCTTTTTCCTCCTTGTAATTGACATTCTTCCGAGTTTTTGGTGACTTTCGCTGATTGTAGGTTTCCTATACGGGAATACGGGATGAACTACGAATCTCAACCACTTTATAAACATGAAGTAGAGCGGATGAAGGCTGATCCTGTTATAATCCAACGCGTCATCGAGTCGTACAAGCTTATGCTCGATTTTTACGGGATGCGATTGGCTTCAGAAGCTACTGGTCTGGTAGAACGCTCTCTTCGGCCCAAAGACTACCAAACGCGTTACCATAATCTCGTTCGTAAGTCGCCACCGACGGATGTCCTTTCTGACAGATCCGACTATTCACCGTCCCTCCCCGTGCTCCAGGATCATCCCACAACAATCTTCGCATTTCCCGCATTTTGAAGTGTCTATCCGAATTGGGGCTGGAGCGCCTCAACGCTGGGTTTCTGTTACACGTTCTGAACGAACAGAGCGAAGCGAATGAATTGAACTCATGGGGAATACGCAGCAGCATGGATAGATGGTGGTCGAATTGCATGCGAAACGAAGAAGAAAGATCCTGGGTAGGAAATCTTATACGAAAAGTCCGCCTGGCCGAGGACGGATTCGTGTTTACACGCAAAGAATACGAGCGCGCTCTCGAACGGAGAGCCGTGACGGGGCATTTTGGAACTCTGGAAACAGAACCCCCAAAGGTAGACTCTCATGATGAACCCAGCCAAGGAGCAGAATCTTTAGACGGGGAAATGACTCAAAAGGAACAGAACAAAGAGCAGGTTTCCCAGCCAGCCGACGAGACTCAGACGTAAATCTGAAAAGATTTTCATATTATGTATTTTTAATTCCAGGAATGTGGTGTCTAAATCTAAGCATGGCAAGTTATTCCGTCCTAATTCCAGACGCTGTCGTTTCAATTTAAGCAATGTGAAACTTTCGACAGAAGTTGAACAAGGGACTCACATATCCAAGCATTATGAAGAAAGCTTTGAAAGCTTTGCGTAGAGCGCCTCTTGACGCTTTTTGGCATACATAGCACTTGACGCTTGTAATAGGTCTTCTATAGTTTCATAGATCCCGGTAGTCGAGACGATCTAAGATGATAATCAGTGATGAGCAAAAAAAATGTAGAATAGCTAGGAACCCACTGAATAGCCTTGGGTAGTCAATTGGACTGTAATTTTTGGACCGTCGAGCAGGACGATTGTGGCGATTGCCTGTTGGGGCGAAGATGACGACACAACAAAACTTTTGATCCCGAAGGCCTGCTCGCTGAGGGCTCGGTGCAATTCTGTGTCGCAAAAAGAAGGGGGGAGTGCATGGCTTGCTTGAGGGCGAAAAAGGCTGCCAATTTTTTTGATACATGATTGAGGACTCGGCGCAGGTTATATAGGCCTGCTAAGCTTGCCATCGCGGATTGGCGATCGAGACCCCTTGGCTTGGATCTTGCGAGGCGTCACACCAGAACAGGTGGCGCTGGGGCCTCCCAGGCGGTTGCACGCACAATGCTTGCGAAGTGCGAAGCAGGAAGTACTCTGCAACAGATAGTCAAGGGTTGAGAGGATGAAGTGATGGCATAAATTAAAATATGTTGCGCTTGTGCGCGGGCGTGCGGACAGATGGCAAAATCCTGAAGAAGACAGTCTATGATCGGGATCTACCGCAGTAAATTTCCTCATAGATGATGCGTATGGTCTGTAAATTTGCTCACAGCTCGAAAAAATCGGGTGTTCTGCTGAAATTTTGTACGGTGTGCTATGAAAAAGATTGCGCATGGATTTTCCGAGTCTGGCATCCAAGTATAGTATTCCGAATGCAGGGTCGCTGTATTGTCTTACCAAATCTGTGAGGTTTCGAGATCTATATTGGGTATTTGCCTTCTCTGGTGAACAGGTTCCCAGTAAATGCTGATAACAATGTGAAAAATATGAGGATGCATCGATTAGAAATGCGGATGGTACCGGGAACAAACAGTTCAGAACATAATTAATTTATGGGCAGCATGGACTGCATGGACAGAACCATCTCTTCCCATTATAAGATTAGTAAGTATAACGTACGAATGCCTAATTTTCTTGTCTTTTTTTAAATTCGATGATGCAAGCAGCACTCAAGGGATTCCATCTTCAAGGATATATATCCCAGGACGTGTAGAAAATATTTGCATTACTTCGAAGAAGAATTCCATGGGTAAACGAGTGTGGATTATTCACGGAGATTCCATGTGTTGTACCCTACAACTTGAACATGATCTGAAGATTGTCATTTTGTGACATGTGCGGTTGGAACCGGTATTCCGGAATGTAGATGCATGCGCAGCCTCGAATTGGCCTCGAAGACCCTTGTTGAGTGGTATATGAATTCGGTCGAGCGTGTTCGTTACCCAAAAAAAGCTGGAGCGGCCCGTAATGGCAAAATGGACGAAAGATTCGATGAGAGCTGATTACGTTTGCAGACAGTGCTTTGAACAATTGAAGTCGGAGGACCTATGTAAGTAGGGGGGAATTGGATAAAAAAACTGAAAGCACATGCAGAAGAGATTCAAGTGAGGTGGATGAGTTTTATTTGGCGCTGTTATGGCTGCGTTGGGTTTGCTCGTGCTCGGTAATGGCGGCATCGAGCAAGGACCTTGAAGTTGTCGTACGCGCCGCGAGCAGGCCACCGCGACCAACAACGTCCGTGACATATACCATCTCTGTATCTCTGTATTCTCTCTACGACGTTCTCCTTCCCAGTTACCCCGCCCGCGCCCGGAAATACATTGTATTTCTCGCCATATATCCTAATTCACAGTGCAAGTCCAACTCTATCAACTACGCTAATCGCCTTGTCGCTGGTCTCTTTACAGGTCCATATAACTGTCAACCCCCCCCCCTACTATCTTCACTATTCGGTTGGCCTGTGGTATACCAGACCGATACCGGTTCCATCGCCCCCAACTCCACCCGGCATATCTTTAAATCCTTCGGGCCTCCGATCTCAAACATTAGCGTCTTTTATCGCAATTTGGTGGATGCTGGGTTAAATTTGATATTCATTGGTGCGTGATGCTTCTTCCATGGTCCTGCACGACTCTTTCCATGAGACCCGCTCAACAAACATGGCTTACGACCACTCGATATACCTGCAGGTTCCATCTAACGCTACCGCGATGCATTCGCGTCTTGCCATTGATACCACGGCTGGTTATAATTCTGGCCCATCTCATACCAAGACGCAGTTTCGAGAGCGCAGCATTTCACCATCATTCAATTCAGCTGGGTCTAGTACTGGCCGCAACATATACCAACGAGGTCGCAGTACATCCAACGCATCTACTACTTCAACACTATCAATTATATCCCCTTCATCTTCCTCCACAAATGCCTCGACGACATCACTAGCTATACCCACCTCGAGACAACGTTCTCGCTCACGGTCTCGTTCAATCAGTCCTCCAATCGACGAAACGGTGCGACTTGGCACGGAATATGTCCTTGCAATGCATGATTACTCTGCGGATCCTCCGAATCCGACGTGTCTTTCTTTTCGCACTGGGCAGGTCATCCATGTGTTAAACCGACATGGAAGTGGGTGGTGGGACGGAGAATTGGAGGGAAGAAGAGGGTGGTTTCCGAGCAATTATGTGAATGCAGAGATGACGCCCCTCACGGAAGAAGAGCCTGTGGGGATGATTGTGAGTACTGTTATACATATGATAAGATGGCATCAGCTAATTTAATTTAGTCGGAATCCCGCCATCACGTCCATAATAAATCTTCTGCATCCGCAACATCATGGACTACTATATCGTCTGGAACTCAACTTCAAAGAGATGAACATAGTCGTAACCCTTCAATAACAAGCGAACCATCCGAACAAGATGTGGATCCATATTGCCCACCACTTATGGTTCCTCTTCTACACGGACTTTCCCTTCTACAAAATGCTGTACGAGCGAATCGCATAACCCATTTCCAACCTTCAACCGCGTGCATCATTGGTTGTGTACGCTCTATTCTGGCGTCGACTGGAACCTTGCAACGAGACGCTGCAATCCTGCGACGGTTTCCGACTCTCAGTGAAGAACGTAAACAATTGCTAGTGAATCTAGCTTCACTAGTTGCTCAGAGCAAAAAAGCGTCGGAAGGAAATCTGGATGACCAGGAACTCGCGCAAGAGGTGGAAACGATGCTACGGCTAGGAGGGCAGGCGTTCTCACGTGTCCGGTCGTTTCTAACCGTGGCGATAAAGTGTGGCATAGAACTCCCAGAAGAACAGGATATTGCCCGGACGGCTACTCCAGGCTCGGAAGGGAGCCAAGCATACAAAGATTATGGCCATGAGGACGATGAGAACTCGCCCACACGGACGCCTACCCAACACCGAGGGCGCGATCCCAGTGGCATGGTTCCGAGACCAGGATCCGGGCTTGTGGGGCCCCGTGCAAGGGAAAACGGATCGGATTCTGGTAATAGCCCCGGACTTGTCAAATCCTTAGCAAGAGCACGACAAGAGCAATATCTCCTCAAGGACCGTAATACAACCCCACAGCATAAACTCAACCTATCAATCAGTAGTATCTCGTCCTCATCCTCCCTCTCATCACAAGAATCTACACCTGCCGAACCTCCTCCATTTCCTTGTGGACCTTCAACGGCGGCACAGGTCATGGAAGCCCTTAGATTCACTCACGACCACTATCTTTCCACTATCGCTGCCTTCATCGGCCACGCTCATTCTCATTCTCGGACGTCATACGCATCTAGTACAGGCGTGTTGTACGACCTTGTCAAAGAAATCGTGGAAATGGTTTGCAAACTTCTCACCATCGTTGAGGCCGTGATGCAGCATCCAGATGTACCAGGAAACCGAGTAGGCAACTTAAAGGCGGCCAAAGAGGGACTGTATAACGTCACTAGCGCTTTGGCGGAGTCCGTTCGCCTTTTGACGCTATCACTTCCTTCTACGATATCAGAGGAGGACGAGAAGAAGATTTTACTGCGCTCAGCTACGGGCGCTTTGAAAGCCGGCGCTGACTGTGTAGCCGCAGTGAAAGTCTGTCTTAACCGATCATTTGGAGACCGACCTTTCATCGTCAACTTGCCGAATGTCGAAAACGTAATTAGGGCGCCGTTCACTCCTCTGAGAACAAATGCGCCCAATACCCCGAGGTCGCTCAGCTTGAATAACTCAGGTAGTGCATATCGCCTGAATGGAATGGAGGACGAAGACTTGACTATCCAAGCCCAAACACCCTCGCCCGTTCAACGTCCGCGCGAAATCTCATCCGGCTCGGAGACGAGCATCTTGACCAGATCATCCTGGGTGCATTCTGACGACACTCGTGCTACATCACCGGACGAGGTCAAGCCGCTCGCTCCCGTCGCTCTCGCTCCGTATGGTTCTGTCGAACGCGATTTGCCCTCTCCTACTTCGCTGGCGAATACTGATGAGACCGGCACCACATGGGAAGGCAGTCTCAACGATAGAGAGATGGGCGAGAAGCTCATCAACGGAGAGATACCCAGCGTGCCCATGTCAGGGTACCCCATGGACCCTAATGATCTCGGATGGATCTACGGTCACGATTACCCGGTCGACGATGCTGCGTATAACAGCGAAGGCCATCTCGTCGGTGCCACCATTGAAGTCCTCGTCGAAAAGATGACCCCACATGACAGCATTGTCGATCCGGCCTTTGCAGCCATCTTCTTCTTGACGTTTCGCCTCTTCTCGAATCCTTGTGAAATGACTGATGCGCTTGTGGAACGCTTCAACTTGAAGGCGCCCAACGTCGTTAGGGAAGAGGATCTGAATGTATGGCAACAGCGAAAGGGCATCCCTGTGAGGCTAAGAGTCTCGAATTTTGTCAAGACTTGGGTCGAGCTTTATTGGCGTACAGGGGTTGATGATGTTGCCCTTCCTTCTCTGATTTTGTTTACTGAGATGGGTTTGGCGCCCATGTTCCCTGGGCCAGCCGCGCGTATCATGGAGCTTCTTCAAATGCGCAGCGAATCCTCCGACATGACTGTCAGCCCAAGAGGAGACCGCATACGTGATCCTGGGATGTCTATCAATCCTCCGACTGTTACCACCCCAGTCACTGAAGTCCCTCGACCGACAATGACGAAAGCCCTCCTCGCGAACCTCAGGAAGAAGGATTTCGAACACATTTCCATCACTGACTTTGACGCTTTGGAGCTTGCGCGCCAGCTAACGGTGATTGAATGCAATCTGTATTGCGCAATCCAACCGGAGGAAATTCTGGAGAGTGGTCAAGAGGGCGCGGCGCCTCCTGTCAATGTGCGGGCTATTAGTTCATTGAGCACTGCGATAACTGGTTGGGTTGCGGAAAGTATTCTGAATGAACCGGATCTCAAGAAGCGGACGCTGTTGGTGAAGTTTTTCGTGAAGGTTGCGGACGTGCGTGGCCTATTTATTCTCTCCTTGACGTAATCCTAATTAAATTTGTCTTTCATCCATCCAGCGCTGTACTAGCATGAATAATTTCAGCACATCGCGTTCAATACTAGCTGCATTGGACTCCTCCGTCATTTCCAGACTGCGCCAAACCTGGATGGTATGTCTGCATTTTACATGGACGAATCAATACTGATTTCCGTGATTTTAGGGTCTGTCGCAAAAATACAAGGCCCATGTTGAATCCCTCCGAAGGCTGGCTGACCATAGTCGGAATTATCACGAGTACCGCAGCAAACTACGTAACACAGCACCTCCTGCTGTGCCGTTTTTAGGTATGCTTTTGCTGGGATTCCCGTTTACAATTCTTGGCTGATTAATTACCTGATTTCTAGGCTTGTATCTCACTGATGTTACCTTCTGCCGAGAAGGAAATCCTTCGCATCGAGCATCACCTTCGAACCCAAGCAGGAAGCTTCTTAACTTCAATAAATACCACAAACTTGCTAGAATTGTCCAAGGTTTGTGACGCGATATCGACTCTGCCTGCTTGTTGATATTAACTTTATTGGTTTAGACATGCAACGATTTCAGATTCCGTACAATCTCAAGGGTATACCGGAGGTCCAGGAATATCTGAATATATGTTTTGAAAAATCTAAACATCATGGCGATCTCCAGGATCTTTACCGTCGAAGGTACGTGTGCATGTATTGTATCTCTATCATCTTCAACTAATTGGTCCTTTGCAATAGTCTTTTGGTGGAACCAAAACAAGCAGCCGACCAGCCGCCAGCCAATGACGTGCGCCAATTGTTCAATTGGGCAACGCGGTCACAATCACAAACTACTTCGTCTTCATAATCGCGAGATATACTCGTCTTCAACAAATTTATATTCTTATTTATACCATTTGTGGCTTCAACGATTGTCTGTAATTTTTTTTCACCGGACCTCCGATCATCTTTCGAACTTGTGTCTGGAATTTATTTCGATTTTGTCTTATCTCGTTTTGTTTTCTTCGAATGTTCACTCATTGCATTTTTACCACATAATCTCTGCTCCTGTTTGTTTACTATGTAATAATTAGTGTCGAAGACTAGTGATGTCTATAATGAATAGAGGAAGGATTCATTATTCTGGTCTGTTTCTACTCTATAAAATTTCAACAAGAGGTAATGACGCCCAGTGAGGCAACACTTTATCCAGCCACTGGTTCACTACATAGACCTGAACTATTGTGTTCATATCTCAAGACGTGATAAGTAGCCCGATTGGAGCCTTTCTTATGCTTAAGATTATCAATGCCTCGGACCTGAGGTATAGGCGGATATGTGTCCATCGAAACTCCAGGTCCCTATTGAGAGGAACAATAGGTAAGTATACGATTTATCATCAACGGAGGCAAACACGCCAATACTCACGAAGTCATAGACAAACGGCCGACTTTGCGTTACACCAAAGAAACGCGAGCTTTCGAGGATGACCGAGTAGACGGGGGACGGGTCGTTGCCCGGCGCGTGGACGCTCCAGCCCGTCGACGGCGAGCGGACGTCCCAGAACGACACGACGCTGTGTCGCGCGGTGCCTGCGGCGATGTGCGCCGCGGACCCGCCGCCGCACGACACGGAATAGATGGACTCGTACGACCAGCGATCTGCCAGCGTGAGCACGGGCCGCAGGAGAGGGGCATCACCACCGTGGCCGCCACCGGGCCCAGTGCTGCTGTTGCTGAGGTCTCTAGAAGCGCGCGAAGATGATCGGAGGTCGTAGCATCGTACTTGGCCATCGAACCAGCCCGAGACGAGGATCTGCGGGGAGGCGCCCCAGGGCGAATTGATAGGAGCCCGCGAGAGGCCGTATACAGCGGATGTGGGGAGCTGCTCGGCTGGGAGGTCGGGTGCGCGTTTGGTGTGCAGGATGGCGGTGGGTCGTGGGGAGAGTATACCACCGTCAGTGATGGAATGTACATTTAGAGGCGTTGTAGAAGCAGTGCCGAATGCGGCGTAGGGTGTGGAAGACTCAAGACATAGATATGATGACCAGCTGCGGGTTTGGAGGTCGATGAGTGAGTGGGGAGTAGTGTCCGAGAGGTCTGCGTAATTGGAGCTTAGTCTAGCGTAGCCATTGGTGGATAGTGCGAGGATGATGTTGGATTCGGACGACAGGCTTTCTACGAAATCGTTGTTGGGCATAGGAGTTAGTTTGATCCGCGAGAAAGATAGTGTCACTTGTTCTCCAGCAGGGGGTCGAGTCGTAAATAGACGGATGCGCTCTATGGCTCCGTCATGGAAGGCGACATCTAGTATTACGTTCGAGCCATCATCGTTGATACAAGTGATGGCGGTAATATCCCGCGCACGATCGGGATTTTCCAACAATGAGACCACTCCTTCAAACGTGACGGGTGGGGCGGAGGACGAGCCTGCTTTCGGTACTCCGAAGGCATATGAATAAAGGTTGCTGCCTGCGCCTACGACCAACCGGGAGGTGCTGATCGCGAGTACGGGCTGGAGTTTGCCTGCCCAAGTGCGCGACAAAGGACGTGCGATGAACGCTGCGCGCGTCCAGGCTGAGTCGGCTATGCCGTCATATAAGGCGCGTTTACGGGGGGACCAGACTGCTCTTGCCTTTGCTAGGCTGTATGAGGGACGAGGGTTGGCGCGCAAGTAGTTTGACCAGCCGTATGCATTGACCTGTGCCTCGTGAGTCGCCGAAATGTGCAAGATGAGACGGTAAAAACGTACGATGGTGTGCAGGACGTGGCAAGTCAAGGATAGGGCGGTTAGTTCGTTTATTCCGAGAGGCTCCAAGATAAGAATCAGGATGTCTTCCGGGAGCGATGTGAGGGTCAACATGGTGGGGTAATTCTTTGACCACCGTGACTGTTCCAGTCAATTCAACGGCTTCTTAAATAGAGAAGGACCAGCATAGCTCACGCGTGTAAACGGGACGGACGTTTCAAGAATACGCTCCTTCAGTAGGTCCGAAGATTCTGATTAATTGATGGTACTGGCGGAAGAATTCTCAGAGGAAAGGCGCACTGGTAGTTTAATTCTTTGTTCAGTTGGAAATGGGGATGTGTACGAAATAAAAGCGAAAACTGAGCGTTCTTATGGGCGCCAGATACTTCGGAACCGCTGGGGTGGTCATAGTGAACAGTCTGGAGCACAGCTTGGTGGCACTGGGTGCGACAAGATTCGGCAACAGCTCTGCAATCACGTGTTCCTGCTATATTTCCTCTCCTCCCCGTCTGCTCTGACCGCCAGAACACTCAGCACCCCAATCCTATCCTATTCTCCCGGCCGTCTCTCTCCATCTACCTTATAGTCGTCCGCACCGTGCACTTAAACTACGCCAGCCCCAGCGCACGAATCACACAGAGGACATGCGAAGGGATGTCCGCATTCTTCTAGTTGGAGATGGTATGTGCACCGCCTGGTTTCTATGTTCCTCGCTTGCTGATGACAGCCCGGTCCCGCAGAGGGTGTAGGAAAGAGCACTATTGTTACTTCCCTAATCAAGGAGTCCTTCGTCGCTCATGTGCGTGTGTTGACTCGCTGCGCGAAATCAAGCTCGCTAACCCAAATTCTTCCGCGCAGGTCCAACATATCGTGCCGGAAGTCACTATCCCCCCAGAAGTTACCCCGGAGAACGTAACAACTTACATAGTCGACTCTGGAGGTGCGCTAGTCTATTTCAGAACGCGTCGCACCCATTCTAACTGTCTAAATTGCAGCGGGACCACAGGACCGTACTCATCTCGAGTCGGAAATCCGGAAGGCACATGTTATCTGCGTCGTCTATTCTATCGACAATCCAGGATCATTCGACCGGATACCCACATACTGGCTACCCCATTTCCGACAACTGGGGGTAAACGTACGTCCTCCGGCATCTTCTGGATTTTCAAGAGAAGAAAGGAGATGCTGACTTTGTGTGTAATATTGCATTACCTTTACTCAGGTCCCCGTTATTCTCGTAGGCAACAAAATCGATTTGCGGGGTGGTGAGGTCACCAATGAGGCTTTGGAAGACGAGATTGTGCCAATCATGAACGAGTTCAAGGTATGCTGCAATTCACACTTGGGGGGTGTCCTTTTTTGCCTGACCCGGTCCGACAACATAGGAAGTCGAGACATGTGTCGAGTGCTCGGCGAAATTACCACTTAACGTATCGGAGGTGTTCTATTTTGCTCAGAAGGCAGTCTTGCATCCTACGGCCCCACTATATGATTCAAGAGACCATGTGCGCTGAATGCTGCTCCTTGACTAGCTTTAGCTTTCTGACATCTTCTATAGGTGCTGAAACCTGCGTGTATCGCGGCTCTCAAAAGGATATTTAAATTATGCGATACCAATAAGGACGGAATTCTAGACGCTGCAGAGCTCAATGAATTTCAAGTAAGAGCTGTTGAGAGAACCCTTGGTCGGTCACATCATGATACTTATTGGTGAACATAGAGGAAATGCTTTGATGCTCCATTACAACTGCAAGAACTTGAGGGCATCAGAGCAATGGTCCAAGAACACGCAGAGGGAGGTGTACGGGACGGCGGCCTGACTGAGGCTGGCTTCCTGTATCTGCACACTATCTTTATCCAACGCGGTCGATTAGAGACGACGTGGACAGTTCTTCGGAAATTCGGATACGCGGAGGACCTGAAGTTGACTGAATCATTTTTACTGCCCAAGTGCGTTGTTGATATTTTTTAGGTTTCATGATGGGCTTTTAACTTTCGCTTTTTCCAAGGTTCGATGTGCCATCAGATTGTTCCGTGGAACTCAGCCCGTTGGGATATCAGTTCTTCACTGAAATTTTCGAAATTTTCGACAAGGTATATTAATTACTCTCTATTCTTAACACATTACGAAATCTAAACTACATTTTCTCGTTAGGATCAGGATGGAGCGCTAAAAGCTTCTGAGCTCGAAAACTTGTTCAGTACATCACCTGGCAACCCATGGGCAGCACAAAAATTCCCTGATACTACATTGTCGGACGACACGGGCGCAGTAACACTGCAGGGCTGGCTAGCGCAATGGAGGTGAGTTAGGAAGCAAATTTACAATTTCTAGCGCGTGTTAAGATACTTCCATACAGCATGACGACGTTGCTGGATCACAGGACAACGTTGGCCTATCTAGCCTACCTTGGATACCCTGACGAGCCAAGAGCGAGTGCGTTGCAAGTGACGCGGGCACGCAAAATCGACCGACGGAAGGGGAAAGTGACGAGAAACGTCTTCCTCTGCTATGTTTGCGGTGCGGCGGGCTCAGGGAAGACGTCGCTACTGCGGGCTTTTGCTGGCAAACCATTCACGCCTATTTATGAGCCTACGAATAAGATGATCAGTGTGGTGAATAGCGTGGATATCGATGGGTCGGAGAAGTATTTGATTGTGAGCACTGCTGATTTGATTCTATCGGACCTGGGTTGCTGACTGCCTTGTCGATCGATTGCAGCTCCAAGAATTCGGCTCAAGATATGAGGCGGAGACACTTCGAAATCAAAAGAAGACGGACATTGCGGATGTCATTGCCTATGTCCACGATTCTAGTGACACAAATTCCTTTTCATATATCAGCAATCTACGAGTAAGGCAATGTTCGTGCACTTTGGACACATCCGGCTGACTCTTTCTTCAGCAACAATACAGCCTAGATCACATCCCAACCCTGTTCGTGGCAACTAAATCAGACCTTGACCTGGCACTACAGGTGCGCAATATCTAACACAATTTACTTGATATGGGTAGTATATGCTGAGCTCCATTTCTAGCGACACGAGGTCCAGCCGGACGTCTACTGCAGACGGTTAGGGCTGCAAGTACCTGTAGCTGTAAGCGTGAAAACAGGACAAACGGCGGATGTGTTCCATGCCATTTGCAGTATCGCCATGAATCCGTAAGTCTTCGCGGATTTTCGACCCAACACGTTGCTGATATTTATCCGATAGGCTGTCTGCCATCCCTGGAGGCGTTGATCGAGCGATGACGGCTGCGGCGAGGCTGAGGATGTATTTTACGGTAACGGCTATTCTAGGCGGGTGCACGGCAGGGCTGGTGATGCTGTTGCGGACGCTGCTGCGGCCGGGCAGCGGGGCACTGGGTGGGTGGGCGCCACCTTGGGCTACATGGCTGCTGGGAGGGAGGCGATAGACAGATAGAGTAGACGCGCAATTAAATCATGAGCTGGAGAGCGGGCCCAAAAAGGAAATGTGGGATAGTTCCGAGAGCCGACGTGTCAGATCCGAATCTGCGGCATTGCATAAGTCGTGGGGCGAGGACGGTGGACAATTGATTTGGGTGCGCCTTGCTTGCATTCGACAGTTAACGGCGTGCCCATCGATCTACACGACTCTGAACAAATCCACACGTGTGCCCTGTAAAACGTCCTGTTGCGCGCGCTGTCTCTGGTTTGCTACTCCCTGAACGTTGAACACTGACCATTTATCGCCATGGACGAAGATATGAGTATGGACTCGAGCTACGGCCTCCAGCCTGCATTCGAACACCAACCTGGACCGCAGGTCTTCAACGCGACACACACTGAAAGCGATCCAGGCAGAAAGCAGCTGTGAGCACACTCCCATCTACTAGGCATTAGCTGTTTCTCTTCGGAGCCGCTGCCAGAATCTCCCCCCTGTGCGTTCATCTTCATCAGATCACTGATTCTCGTCACCATCGTGTAGGACCTCGTTTTCGTGCAAGACTGCACCGGCAGCCAAGGAACGTACATCTCCTCCGCGACGAAGAACATCGAGTCTATCTGCGCGCACATATTTGAGTCGGGCAAGCTCCAAAGCCCAGAAGACCTTCGCGTCGGGCTCGTCGCTTTCCGGGATCACCCCCCGCAGGACCATACGTACATCACCAAGAACTTTGGCTTCTCGTCCGACATCAGCCAGGTGCACAAAAATCTGTCGACGCTGTATGCTTCGGGCGGTGGAGATGGGCCAGAGGCGGTGACCGCTGCACTGGCGGAGGCGGTCAACATGGACTGGAGACCGTATTCCAGCAAAATGGTGGTGCTCATTGCGGATGCGCCGCCCCATGGAATTGGAGAATACGGCGATGGTATGTTGATTTTCGTTTAGGTGATATGTCACCGAACCTTTCTTGATTTTAGGGTTCGATGAGGTTCTCCTGATGGCAATGACCCACTACAGCTCGCTCGCTTGATGGCCAGTCGGGGAATCACACTCGCAAGTGCTGCTTTATCCTGATCTTATGGGTGTGCTCATATTTCTATAGTTCTTCGTCGCATGTGAACCTGCTCTCAGTGGATATTCAGTGAGCGATGTTCATCAGTAGCGACGCTTAGATTTTGACATTGATTACCCCTATT
>JACGCK010000296.1:0-48157 GCA_014925825.1 Pholiota molesta
TTCCACCATGTCGTCACATTCCTTACATTTCTGGGAATGGTGACATGGATAGCGCCCAGTGCTGGATTGCTGTGTATCGGTGGATTAATGGCACAATTGCTGGGCATGGCATTCTTTTCTTGTGGATCGCAACATCCCGCTGGGCCAAGACGATAGACAGACAGTTTACCTTCTGGCGACAAGTACCTGGCTGAACGACACCACAGTAAACATTCGCAAAATTGACGATTTATACTACGCCAGACAAACCGACGACAGAAACCTTTACGATGCTGGATGGCGACGCAGAGAAAATAAGGGCTTGAATAGGGTTCTATTTTATTTTTTGCAATAGTCAGAAGAACTACATTTCCCCTTCCGTCTCTTCAACAAGTTGTAACAATTGTAACAAGTTGTACGATGGACTGCCTATATTCAAATTTAATTTGTACGCACAATTATATAGGGTTCGTTACTGCATGTCACCCAAATATGGAGCACTCAGGCAGCACTTGGTTAGTTGATATAAATGGAAGGCAAGTTTCCAGGCCTGTTTCGTCGTGCTATATTCCCACGCCTCTATTTAAGCGCCCTGGCTTGTGGTTGGTTCCAGCAGTGATGATTTCTGATCGGTCTCAATTTCTGGTGTCTATCTCATAAGTTACATATATGACTCGTATTAAGCCTTAACGAGGCAATGCGTACTTCAGATCGTTTCCATGAAGTTTACCAGAGCTTACCTGTCTCAGTGGCACTCTTATGCTGAACTGCCTCGTGCGTGCCAGATATTAAGATGCATAACCATGCAACCAAATCCCAAGGAGCTTTAATAAATTTAAGTAAACACAATAAGAACACACTAGCTTGGCTATCATTGACCGCGCGATGTTACCACTTTGAGCTTCAATTTCAAAATCACTACCGCGCACACTACGTTTAAGAAGAACCCATTTTATATATCAGCCATTTTGCGGCTTAAGAAGCTTAGATTTTAAACCGCGAGAAAGACCTCAACAGCTGAGGCAGAATCTCTCGTTCATTGAGACCAATCCGGTGCTCGAGGCCGAGTAACATGGGTAATATGGAGTTTCCACGTTCTCTTATCGCAATTATGCTACAGGCTACGTCTCTGATTATAGAGGTACAGAGTTTCTTCCTTTGGTTTTGCTCATTGGGGAAATGCGAGAGTCTGAGAACTGAACCAAATCAATTGCCTCATAGATTTGATAGTACTTTCCCCGACCACCTTCCGTCCTGCAAACCTCGCTTAATTAGACCCTTAGCATCGCCTTCGAGCACATGGACATCAAGCATAAGTCCAGAGTCTTCATTTCTTATACACTTCTGCGATACTGAGGAGTTTACCGCTCTTCTATATGTCAGATTTTGGTATGCTTATCGCATACGGCCGCGACGGCGCAAAAGACAAGCTCATATAGACCCCACGCTTGTCCTCCTCGGGCTATCATCGGTGCGTTTAATTAAACGAGCATATGGTGTAGCCTTTCACCTTGTATTCGGAGCATAATCCTGTACAATGAATCGAATAATTCCACCTCTCCGGGACATGAGAGCTGGGCGGCAATTTCTAGATGTACCAATGAAATTGATGATAGATATAGAGAGGCATTTATTTTATAAGGCTACAGAGTACAACCCTCCGGAACCACTATGGAATTTCTTATCTCTGCTGAGAATCCCGGTCTGTATTGAAGCTGACGGGTGTTAACGACCCTTGACATGATTTCTACGGCATCCACCTTTAGAATGACTGTTACTGGAAACGCTGCTTAATCTCCGGCAGTGAATCATTGTCATCTAGAATATCATCTAGTAGATCTAGCTCCTTCTAATCCGAGTGAGCGCTGATCTCTAATAACTTCTTCAATAGTCATAGATAGCGAAAACAAAAAGTCACCCGTTGAGAACATCCTGCTTTTGAACCATGTCGACACTCAATCTAGGTGTCAAACCAACGTATCCTAGCTCACAGTGCTACCACCAGTCTGAGCTGAACTCTATTACTTGGTCCATTTGTAGATAGGGAGCTTGTATTTTTGCTTTCAAACGGCGGTCGCGGGAACAAGATGTTGGCGGAACGTTGACAAGAATACATTCTCCTGGGTGACATTCCTTTGAGTAAATTTAGTAGTAGCATGTGCTGAAGGATCAATATGTACATGGAGCATTGGAAAAGAAAGGCGTCGGTCGATCGTAGAAATGAAATTATATAGCAATTGTTTAATACTTGAAATCGTCGTGGTGATTTGGGCCTGTCGGAGAAACCGCGGAACGTTGGCCGCCCGTCAAGGGGGATAATAGTAAATCAGCTTCTCGACACTCGGAGATCGCAGTCTCAGGGTTTACGAGGGGTTTACGAGCAACCTCAACTGAACGCGCGGAAATCTCGCAAAAACCTATACATGTAGTAGGCTAGGCCAACAGTCCATGAAAGCACGGTGTGGTCTGAATCGAGTCGGAGAGTCCAACAAGTTACCAAATATCCGTGCCATAACGGGCCAGAGCATCAGAAAATTGGTACTATGCTCGACAAAGTGATCTTAAGCGTTAAATCGAACGGTCAGAGTGGAGATATGAAGAAGAGGAAATTTCTCCGGCGTCAGTTCAAGGACATTGATACTTGTCGAAGCAATTATAAATTCAATTTGCAAACGGCATTTCAACCGTTGTCGCATGTCAGCCGCCGAAAAGAAACTTGTACAACTTTCTGACACGAATACGGTACGGCGGGATTTTTAGAGAGGCTTTGCGCCACGTATATCCCACTTACTTACATTGCAAATAGGTCGGGAGTGTTAGTGACGAACCATAAAAGAGTGCGGGGAACGCCAAATTCCCCAGTGCACATAATAGAAGAAGACGAACGGAAGACACAATGTACCCCAGAATTGACAAAATATAGATAAGATGCCTGCCACTGCGTCGGTTATTCTGGCTGGATAGACGAAGAAGATGATGAACACAAAAGTAATGTATTGGAAATCCGTAGACGACACATGATGTACACACAGAGCACACCTCATCGAACTTTAGGCATCCAACATCAGGAGATCACAACGCCACCGAAAACTTTAGGAAGGAAAAGCAGAAGACCTCAATACGAGGAAGAAACTGGTGAAGAAGTCAGATAACCACCGGCCGCTGTCATAACAGAGTTAGAGGACACAGTCGAAAGCTTTTATCTCACATGATAGATAGCACACGCTAATGCGGTCGTTCGTCGGAGAGGTAGGGGTCGTTAAGCCTAGGAATACGTACGAACCAGGCTCATTTGCGTTCCGATTTATCTGGAAAGCAAGGTTTAGATTAATATTTGATCATGCAAGTGTACGGCAGCAAAGGTAACGATATGCAGAAGTAGAAAATAGGGTATAGGGATCAGAAGGAAGGCAACGGGAGTATCCACATGGGGTTTTTGCGCTCTCGGAATAATGAGCACTTTGTGCTCTACATCCGTAATTGTTTTCATCAAGAAGAGAGGACGAGGGGTAGCATACAATGAATGAGAAAATCCACTTACCATTCAACGATAATAGTTCAATGATGATCGAAGAAATCTGCTAAATTATCAAGTGATACCTGTCGAGCAAAGTTAGATATCAGATGAAATGTATATGTAGCAGATGAGGCCATACTCACGATGAGCAACAGGTGATGGGCGATGAGCCCTTCGATGCTTGCCTTCACGGTGGAAAAACGGCACATGCCCTTTTTTATAGAGGCATTATAGAGGCTATCAAGCAAAGAACAGTTAGCGCCGTGCTTCGAGCAAGTGAACGGGTATAACAGGGATCAGAAGGAAGGCAACGGAAAAATCCACATGGGTTTTGCGCTCTCGGGTTTCGCGTCCGTAGACTGCTTTACATCCGAAATGGTTCATCTCGAAGAAAAAATAAACAGCAACGAATTGATTCATAGATGACCCACCATTTTCCTCCGAGTTCCTTCCTCGACGAGGTCGGAGACGCCCAATTAGAACGAGTGTTCAGCAATAGATTCTACGACATAATGTAGATGGCATTGTGAGGTCTTCTATGATCCGTGTTGTAGGACAGCAGACAAAAAAGCTCAAGACCGCGTTAACATAGAAGTAGGAAGAGAAAAGTTGAGAAAAAGTAAATTTTCGGCGACAAAATCTTTTGGGTCACGGGTTTTCTAGGAACAAATATTCCCACGCTCCCACATCAACATGGAATAGCACCTTGCGCTTTCTTGCTCAAATTGAAGAGTGTTCTACAAGTTAGACCAGTGGATAGTAGGCGTCATAAAAATCGTTGACAAATGTTACCGATCTACGGCTAATTAGGCAAGCTGAGATAGCATAGGCGTAGCTTCAAAATGAAAGTAAAAACAAAAGAAGGACAACGAAAGTAAAAGTGAATAAACAAGCTATGTAAAAAAGAACCAACCCGCCTAAATGAGAAGTATGAAAGATAAAAAGAGGGTAGACTGAAGCGAAATCCTCCTTGACCATCTCTGAGTGAACGTCAGCGAGACCCCATATAGGAACGAAAGCGGTTGCATGAATGGCGTACGGTATACACATTGTTCTGTGGTGGGGTATCTATGCGTGTATACGCAGCCAATATGCACTACCTGCCAGTCTGTACATACTAGGGAATACGGTACATACAAAATCGGGATGGAGGATGGATGAGGAGGACATGACGACAAGTTGGCTTCATGTGCGGGAAGGCTGGGGCGTGTGGTGTGAGAGAAAGATATAAGTATAGAACGGAATGGTCCAAAGTCCGATGAATAGCCGCCAACGGGACGGCAAGGATGGGTGGCGAGGTGATGACGGAGCAGAAGGATATATGTGGTGGTGGCGGCGTTGGTGGTGGTGGTGGTGGTGGGGGTACGACAATGCCAGTGATATGTGTATTAGTGGTGTTGTTGAGAAGCAGTTTGATCATTATCGCATCAATGATCGACCATCCAAGAAATAAGGGCGCACGAAAGATGGTAGCAGGTCAAGTTTATCTACTGCTCGTCTATAGCAGTGACACCGTGGCAAACACCAAGGCCAATACTCCACCACCCAAGACGCCGATCAGCCTGTGGGGCCCTAGTGCCTCCGGTGCACTTGAGACGTCGCGACGTTGGACACTCGAAGCCGCCACATTCCGCAGCGGCTGAGTGGGAAGCATTTTTGGAGTTGTCGAGATCTGGAACTGCGGCGCAACAGGAGATCCATCGAACTGGAATAGATGAAGCTTGTAGCCCTGGTTTGGATCTTGGAATATTCTCCAGCTTTGATAGTATTCCGTTTGGTTGTACACCTCAATGAAGTTCGAGATGGCTGCGCATGGATCCTGTATTTGTTGGAAACCATCGCCCATAGGTATCATGCTGATTGAACCGTTCGGGTTTAACGTGTAGCTTCCATGTACCCAACCAATTACACCAGTGATGCATGTAGGGTCCGAGCCTACAGAAAGTGCCAGTGAAGTGATTATAAGCTGACCCATTATGGCAATTAATCTTCACGCACCATTGCTATTGAACCGGTATCTCGAAATCTCATAGAACCCATCTTGAGAGCTGGAAGAACCCAATTAGCGTTACTGTATCATATGAGCAGGTCAGAAATAGCCTCACAATGAATATGAAACGCCAGTGTTTGCAGGATAGTTGAACGACATGTTCACGGGATTTGCAAAGCCCTATCACCCGAACAAAAGGAGTCGTTAGACAATGGTAGAACAAGGCCAGCCTGCAGGCTGACTCACGGAACCCGTCAGAACGGCTTTGCTCCCTGAGCTCCAGGTCCCATAAATCACTGTTGCGTTGTGTATCGAATCGTAGACGATGTCTTGAGCCAACGTGGTGCTAGCTAGTGATGCTAGCACCACTGTGATGAGGGAAGAAATCAACATATTGGCGAAAGATCAAGGAATATCAGAGCTGAAATCCGCTGGGCGGGGGTTGGCGAGAGTTTTGAGAATGCGGTCGAAAAGAAAAGGCGGCGGTAGTGAAAAGAGGAGGGCAAACCAATGACGGCGGAGGTGGTGGGAGGCAACGAGTGGAGTTCCAAAGTTTGGCTTTGTTTGGTTTTTCCCTTGTTCGTGATCTTGCTGCACCGCAGGCGCAACTGGCAAGCACAGAAACAAGTGGGTCGACGTTCGAGGGGATAGCGAGCGTTGAGCACGAATTAGGTGAATGGTACGAAGAGGTAGGAGACACGGACACGACCTCTGTCAAATCAGCTTTGTATGAATGATCACCGACATCGGTTGTCAAGGCCCTGAACTCAAGTTCATAGGGTCACAACTGTGACAGGTTCACTGTGGCTTGTGCAGTTCAACGTTCATGATCATAGCCAATTCATAGCTCTGAAGTCATCATGGCAAAAGAAAATAGACAGTCTATAAAACTAGTACGTAGAATATACAAAATTGAAGTCAAATGTTGACTTTAATCGTATGGGTCCGCAAAGTGTGTAAATACACGACCTGCTAGAGCAAGTCAGGATTGCGTGAGTGCTCTAAGATGCTCACTGCCAACAATAAAACATAGAAAAGAACGGAAAGGAAAGCGGGCGTCGATCAAGCAGGCTAAGTTCCTTGGGATAGCGGAGCGGAGCAGCGGTCGGATATAACGGTCTGAAGTCCACGTCGTCTCATTCTGGGAGCAGGGGAACGGTGATGACAGAAGGAAGCAAATGAGATACAACATGTGTAACACGAATTGACTTCCTCAGTCCCTCTTCAAATCCTTCCTGATCACGAAAACTCTCTCGCCGTCGCTCGTGGCAGTCAGCTCTTGGATACCACGCATGCTCAGAAGGCCCTGAAGCGAACTGCTGTTCTTGGCAAGAACAACATATATCTCTAAACCGTCACCGACCTAATGGGAATAGAAGTCGTCAGCACGAGGCATGATATAACCAATAATAGGCGGAAGGTGTTGTGTGATTAGTGAAAGTATTAAAAAATAGGTATGGTATAAGGTTCAGGCTATGGCAAAAAAACTCCGCAGAAGGAGGTAAAAAATGGGGAAATAGAGTCGAGCACAATGTGAATTGAATGGGGAAATAGACAATCAAAACGAACCTCAATGTGTCGTTCTGTAGCGCTTGTGAAGGAGTCAATCACGAGGGGCAAAACGGTGGACAACGGTAAATGTCTGGGGAACGATGTTCCCGGAGCAGGCGTTTGGTTCTTGAAGTAGATCTGTAAAAAGACGGTAGTAATGTTAGTAAGTAAACCAACACGATAAAGGCCAGCAGACGAAGGGATTGCACAGTTTTGCAACGGGAGCACGGTACGAAATCGGTAAAGGATCGGATGCCGACTGATTGGCAGCAAGCACGGGGCCATACGGTTCGCGCGTCATCCGCGGTTCAACTGTTGATACTGACCTGATTGTCTAGGAATGGTTGCACTAGTGCTTGTGCAGCACCTGCTGCACGGCACGCTTCGCGTTCATATGAACCGACGGGATCGAAAGAGTAAACCGCGCCAGTTCCTAGATGAACAAACAAAAGAAACATGTTAGCATCGTGATTCCAACAAAGCGAGGTGAGGTAAGTGTTCATATGATTTGCCTGAACCAATTCAATATGATAGTAGAACTGGTGATACACGCAAGCGCTACCTATAATGACCAAATTATAGGAAACAAACGCACCATCCTCTTCAATACCGCCTAGGATGTTGTACACATAGTATGGGAAGAAGCGACGGGCATATAACATGGTTTGAATGAGACGCGCAATAGCCCTTATAGGCATGTCCTTTGCATGGGCATGTCTGTACCACTAGATATCGAAGAGATGATCATGATTATTAAAGTTCGTGGTGGCTGGAAGGCAACTTGTACATACCTCTAGACGCTGTCGCACTTTCTTCACAAACATATTCCCGTCTGCAGCAAATCCGTTGACAGCTAGCGTAGCCTTATCTGTCCTGTAATGGGTGATCGTGCACAATGTGTGATCAGCATGTTGATTCCGAAGATATGTCGAACAACTACACCCTAGGAACTCACAGCCTGAAAACCTTGGGCGCATATCTGGTTTGTATACTGTATCCTTCGCTTTGCCTGGTATCACCGGCGATGACGCTGAAGTCAGCACCAGCGATGGCCAAGATTGTTCCTCCGTTCTCAGTGTACGGGTTGAAGGCTTGCTGAGTAGGGTGTTGAGACATTGTAGAGACCATGCCTGGCATACCGTAGTGAAGAGTACGAAGGAAGAGGCGGAGAGGGGCAAAAACGTCCGAGTAGCGGGTAAGGTTGTTATAAGAGAGAAGACGAGATTGCGAGTTGAGAAAGGCCGCGTAATGGATTGGACACACTCAAGTCGCGTCCCACCCGTGGGAATATGTGATCTTGATGCGTCCATTTTTAGCAAATCTCCAATCTTGCTGTTACTCCGAGCTTTTGCCCGTTTAGGGATCGAATCTCTTTCAAACCGAACCTCCAGGTCGTTTTTTGTCATGGGACTCGTTCGTCTGCAAGCCCACCTTCCCCAGACACTTCCCGACCTCGAGCCTCCTCGACCTCGCCGCCATCCATCTTCTCCCAGTCCATATTATCATTCTCAGTGCCATCTTCGTCTTCGCCGATGACTCTCCGGGACTCTGGTTTTCGAAGCTCTGACACAGCAGTCCGCGCTTGAGGGTCTATTCTCAGCTTCAACGTTTTTTTCTGCTCCATGCTCTCGGTTTTTATTCTAACACGTCGCTGATGTGACATGGACCCTTGTAATTCCTGCAAAAATTTTCTACATCCAAAACTATCTTCATTGACTCCCATTCACTCATTCGTGAAGAAATTCCCCATTTTCATCTCATGACCTCCGCGAAATATGGTGACTCCACCACTCGGGATGAAATTCTGCCCAGCCTCAGGTCGGATCTATCACGCGCATTGCTTGTGAAGGCAATATTATCATAAAAGTCATTCAGGATCACCGTAATGGTCTTTTGCTCCTTTTGACGCCATTCTGATTCCGAATATGCCAATATATTCTCTAACCGGCAGAGAAAACTGTGGTACTCTGGCCGACACAGCGCTCACAACACGCTTGTTCCTATCTTGCTGCCCGCACCTGCTTCTTCCGCTCTCGGAGGATCATCAGAATGGTCCGCAATACATCATTCCTACCGGCCTATGCAGAGATATGTACATCTTTCCACGAATGCACTTCAGATCTTCGTCTCTCCCGCAGTTTCGAATACCCGCCAAAAGTAAGTGTATGTTTGCCTTTTCTCACTCCCACGACTTTGAAACATGTGAGCAGCTTTCTGGGAATGACTATCACACACACGCGGGATGCCTTCTCTTTCCATAGGTCATCGCAAAATAACCATCTATTCCGATACATTGATATCCATGACGAATTCAACTTTTCGAACATCTCACAGACGGCTTTCTCGTATGCATTGGTCAATATTTCACCCTCTCTCTCTTACTGTGGATGTATATGGCTTAACCAGGCCTGAACTGAATGGTTTTCACTCTGGCGCCAATTGGGGTCAGTATTTAAAATCGACTTTGTCTGATTTAAAAAAAGACAAGAAGAAGGGAAAATACCTCAGAGGCTAGGTCGCGGAAATAGACCCTAAATCCCATCATGCTGTCATTTTTTGCAGCCCGCTGCCTTGCTGCATTCTCATAATTCCTTCCCACAGATCTCAACATTGTTTTTCACCAAACATAAGCCGAACACCTCATGTCTTCCTTACTACTCGAAAAATCTGCACTCATGCCGCATTGTCTCCTTGCCGAGACCGAGTGGCACGCTTGCATGATGGTTTTCTCGAATAGACATTGTACCGCTGCTACATTCAGTTGCATGCATACCAGCGTAAAATTAACACTTACTAGACGAGAGTATTTCTTATGGCACTCTCAGGTTAACCATGCTAAAACTTTGTATTCTATTCAAGCTACGCGTATATTGTTTAGGCCTACGATGTTTTAAAGATAAACTTGAAAGGGTAATGAACCAGGGTCTTTGATTTGGACTGCCGTTTGCAATGTACACGATTGTTTAATCTCTTCTCAACTTCTACGAGATCAAAAGACGACAATCGCACAAGTTATATCTTTAGTGCGTGGAAAAAGCTAACTGAATTCAATAGACTTATTCGTCAACCTCAATCCTATATGTGTTATCTCTATTTTTGACTGAGCAAAGAAGATCGTCAATAGCTCGCCGACAGCAACTGCTCTTCTCAGGCGCGGCGAAGGGATCGCTTGGCGACTCGTGTTTGTTCCTCATTCTATTTCCAGACTCCCGCAGGCAGGTTTTGTGGGTGAGAAACTCATGTTGCTCGTGCTTTTTATTTCCAAATAGGTCTCGGCCTGTCTACTTCGTCCTCTATTTCTCAAGACTATAATATCTGCAATAGAACATTCTCTAAAACGATCTAAACCTTCTCACTGGGCTGACATTCTCTGATGATACTGGCATATCATCGGAGCAAACTATCGAAATTCCTGGGGTGTGCGCTCAGGCTTTGCGACGAATTATCGTGGCGTCCTTCCTAATTCTCTCCCGACAGCTTGGCTATGTTTGTGGCATGCAAGATAGTAAGGCGGTAAACACGAGGCACAATTTACCAATGATGTTTATGCGCTTGGCCTGCTTATTTGCGTTGGTGCCTCCAATTAAATTGGAAAAGGATCGCCGGATGAGCGTATTGAATGCTCGATCGACGCCGACACCCCCAATTCCGGGCATGGATGGTATTCCCGCCGTGTGCGCTCGCCTCCTCTCTGCTCAGAGAACGTATCGCGAGATCGGACCTGGCGCCAATTATCTACGTAATGGTGGCTACCCTACTATCAGTTTATCCGAGGTATTTCCTCTAACGGCATGAACTGCGCAGACTCCTATGTTTTAGTTGGTTTCTACTATAGAACTCGAGTGGGTACACATCGCGCCTACCAGCAAGCCATCCTGATCTAGAGGCCTCTGACATGGCCTAGATGACTGCTCGTATATAATGGCATCGCCATCTATGTACTTGCTTCGCTAAATCCTGGTCGCACACCAATGTTTTGTTCAGCCGCCACGACGGACAAAACCGAGATCTTGCTGTGCCAAACACGTTCTTGGAGAGTCTGATTAGAACATGGGGCTGCGTATGCAGGCACTGACAAGAGGAAAACGAGTACATTGTGCGGCTGATTGCGGACTGCTTCTCTGAGCTTATCTTACATGGACTTGCATTCCCGACAAGTACTTCAAAGTGCGTGTGCGTGAGTTCGCTCACAGATTTTATGACGCACCGGCAAGTGGTTTGTACACATTGCGAACGACAAAACCGCGGGGTTTCCCGTCTTCACATCATCTCTCGCCGAACCAGGTTCAGATAACCTGTGTTTATGGAACATTCTAGTGCTGACGTGGATCTTTTTCTTCATCGGAAGCTCGAGGTGCATCTGTATAGGCGTTCGTACACATTGATGGGCTTTTTCTTCTTCCTCTTCATAAGCTATCAGGGTGACAGATAAGCGGAGAATAGAGGAGTATTTCATATCTCCTTTGACCGAAGGTTAAGGCTATATGTCACTGCTGATACGATCTACGGGTCATATTTGTAAAGTATTCACGCTTCTTCAAGCTGACTACATGTGTATGCAGCCCCAATTAGAGCCTGCAGCTGCGCGAACCATCCAGAAAACAACCCTATCTACTATTATTGAATTGAAGAGGAACACGAGCTAAAACGCTTCACCAATTTTAACACTGCTACTATGTAAGCAACTTAGGTCCCCATTACGCTCATTTGACATTTGACAGCATTAGTGTCATCGCAAATAAGTTATAATGCACCTAAATATAAGCATCTGATGGGTCACCAGTATCTGGCGCAGTAAACGGCAACAAGTTAGGAATAATATCAATTTTATAAAACCTTCAAGAATGACTGTTGTACGTTGAGCGCTGAGCTTAGATATGAGAATCATTTTAGGTCTCATTTGCTTCCATTGAACAATGCAAGTCAAATCCTGTGTCTAATATTTGTTTATTCCCTTAGCCACTAATTCTGTTTCTAGCTATACTTCTTACATGTGATAAAGAATGCAAAAGACTCAGGCTTGCAATTAAAATGCCAGTAGTCAGAATCTCGTCAATGGTGGTGGCCGTTGTGCAAATGCACTGGCTTTTTCAATGCATGTCTAAAATTCATTTATCTCAATGACAAGGATCCCCTTCAAATGTAAGACACAAGCTAACGAGAAAATTATGTTCTGTCATGCACTATGCAGAATTTTAAGCATTCTTCTTGAAAGTGAAGTGGCAGATTACGACCCGCCATCACGCCGCCACACAAACTAATTTCCAAATTTGGCAATGTAATCACGTCGGCCAGGGTGATGCCATCAGTCCCGTCGGTGATGCGCATCGTCGATTGACGGAATCAAGTCAGCTCAAGAAGTTATAAATAGAAGAGATGACAGCTGAGCTTCAGTTTGCCACATGTTCCAAGTCCCTTGTATGGAGCACGGAGGCTCGACTTTGCTTTCAAAAAAAAACGGAATTGCGTGACACGAAGTCGACTTGGACCAATGATCAGGTAACATGATATCGCACGGCAAACTACACCGAACTTCAAACTGGACGACTTCTTGAAGAGATAAGGAAATAAGTACCCTGACAAAACAGCTTAATTATCGGGAGCACTCTTATATGTAGATTCCAAAACAAGGCTACCCGATAGCTAAAGATTCGGATCGTAGTCATGATAAGCACTTCGTGGCACAGCTTTACTGAATGCTCGCGCTTCAACTACAGAGTCTATTGATCAGAGTCTATTCACCCGACGTGCCTACATAATGTTAGAAGCATAAAAGCTAATACTTGGCTGATACCCCAAACCTTGCATATACATGGTGAGGCGGCTGCTCAAAGCGTAAATATCTTGCCTGATGGCAGTGCATGTCGACCAAGTGCCAACGACGATACTTGGATCTCCTCGCTTGAGCTGAGCCTGTTGCCTGTATATAATGATAAAAACAACTGTAGATAAGCGGCGAACAGAGCAGAGAACAAGCATGTTGATCGGACTCTTCAAATCCCAAACTTCACCATGTCTACAATTACTGCCGCCAGCTCCATAGCGCTGTGACCGGGCCATTTCTTCTGCCACATGGCCCCTGATGGTGACTACTAATGCGTCTAGATGATTGCGATATCGCGGGTTGCTTCAAATACTTAACACTATATAGACTTGTAAGCAATAGAAAGCGCTATTACCCAGAACTAGTGATCATAACTAGCCGCAAGGTATTTTCCAACATTCGAATGAGGTACTTATGAGCTTTTTATTTATTATCTGAGAACTATTCGTCGGTCATACACAGAAGACCGTCCCTACACCCCTACTTTATCACAGTTTCGTTCTTATATATCTCCCTATCAAAGCTTATAAAGAGACGATAAGGCACGGATATTAAAAGGTCTAAACACTCAAAAAGTCAAGACTGATTCGATTCGACTCGACTCATAAAGCTGGGCGGCGATATGGAAGCTCGGACCGACCCTACATGTTCGAAATAGCACCTGATAATTTTGTGCTTTACGTAGGTAGCCCATAGCAAAGCTGAAACTATCTGGAAGTAAGTGCAAGTGACAGCCTGAGGTCATCATTGTTCCTTTGTGTAAGCCGTCAGGAACAAAACGATCTCCAATCCGCGAAGAAGCGCCCTTCAATTGGAACCTCAATAGCATGACACATGTGAGGACATGTGGCTTTGCAATAGTTTGCAGTGCATAGGTTATCAGTACGTGATTGGCGGGACGATTGACCAGCCAACCATTGACTGGAGCATCTCAGGCTCGGTATGGGTACTTTCCGGTTCCAACCATCCCAGGCAGGCTTCGAGAACGGTCGTCATATTCCTGGTCCTGAATATATTGAGAAAAGAGGTAGCGATTAAACACGTCCGAAAAAGATAAATACGGATGGCCGACATATTGCACAGGAGAGAATGTCGATCTATGACCATATATCTACGCCCCATCTTTTACTGGGATCAACGGTCCTGAGCGGTTCGTGACTTGTTGCAGCCTTCTCTATAAGTTCGAATGCAGCGGGTGGCAGAGCAACAACTATAATTGTTACGACACAGAAGTAAGCATTAGCGCTGCATACGCCTTGACCTGGATGAGTTACCTTTGAAGTTCTCCTCAATGCGAGATGGCGTAACACTCTTAGGGAGCACAACAGTCTAAAAGTGAGATTAGATCAAGACCTTGTCAAACATATTTCAAAATAACGACATACTCCACGTTGGACGTGCCACGAGATATAGACCTGAGCTGGTGTTATCCCGAGCTCCTTGGCGATTTTCTGGACCTACAATATTACAGATCAATTGGAAAGGCCAGACGTAGGTTCCAACTATAAAGTGCACCTCTGGAATTTGAAGACTTTCTTTGACCTTCCCCTCGCTGCCAAGAGGTGAGTACGCCTCAAGTAAGAGCCCGTTTTCTTTTGCCCACTGGCATAATTTGGAGGAATTAGCTGTAAGATTTTGTCCTACGCCCGAAGTGATGATTTACCTTGACCAACTCGGGCTGAGGATTCCAATAGCTCAATTCCACTTGATTGACAGCAGGCTTTATTTTCAATGGGTTGGCCGTCAGATTCTGAATGCGTCGGATGTTGAAGCTAGACAGCATGAGATGAGTATTTATATTTATGAACTCCATGGCATCGGGCATCGAAAGATGAACATTCAAAATGCTTACTTGCTGATACCAATATTCCGGACTTTGCCCTTTTCGACCATCTCTTCGAGCTTCTTCCAAGTAGGATAAGGATTCTCAGTCAGCTCAAAATCGACATCGATTTCTTTTCCGTTGTTTTTAAAGGCAACTGGCCTGGTCAGGAAATCGAAAATGAGTAATTGTGTCTGCCTGTTAAGCAGAGAGAACACTCACCAATGCATCAAATATAGATCGAGATAATCCGTGCCAAGCTTAGAAAGAGAGTCATCGAGAGCCGGTTCGACATCATTTGGTTGGTGGAATGTGTTCCAAAGCTTAGATGTTAACCATATATCGCTCCGAGGAACCCCGCTGGCTTTGATGGCTTCTCCCACTTCAGCTTCATTCTGTAGATAATTAGATACTTATTCTTCCAGCATTTTCGCTATTTGATGAAATGACTTACACCATAAATCCATGCTCCATCGATATGGCGGTATCCAACATTTAATGCAGTCTTCGAAAAGGTCAATAAAAGGTCAATCTCAGTGTCCGTTTATTATTGTCGCGAGCCTCTCACTAACCTTGACGGCGGGGCCAACCTGTCCTGGGCCAGCTCGCCAGACGCCTGCAACAAATACACGAGTCAGAACCGCCTCGTGATGTACGCTTGAAAACGAACCCAATGCAACGGAAGGAATCTTATCACCAGACGGAAGCGTAAAATGTGTAGGAAGCGTCGCGTTCCCCGCCGCATTCGACATATTCCTGTGTCCATTCTCCAGCGGCACCATTCCTTGAAGTTGCTTTATCGTCTGATAGCACTTCTCCCTCGTCGCCGCGGTTATACGCCCCCTTGATAAGGGGAGCGTGTTCCTGAACACAAAGTACGACATGTAAAGAACCACAAAAATGGCGATCAAAGTCAACTGGATTTTTTGTTTCCTGCGCCTACGCTCAGCCGTGCACAAATGGGCCAGCCGTACTTCGGTGTCAAATTCGTTGGTGGTGTTGCGGTCAGCCGCTGTGGAGTCGTTGATTCTCGGAGAGATTTTGGGACCTTCGTCCTCAGCCCGATCCTGGTCACTGGTCGGAAGTGGCTGATAGCTATGTGGAAGGATGGGAGCCATGATTGAGGATGAGACAATAGGGGTGACCACTTTCCGAATTCCTCCCATAGATGATCATCATGGCGTCATGGCGCATAGGCTATCTCGGCCCGGAAAGCAACTCCATAAAATGCCACCCAGGTCAGTTTGAGCAGCTGCACGATTTGCGGTCCAATGGCAAAATTTGCAAGTGAAAAAACAAGCCTTAAAAAGTTAAGGAGACAAGCGCTGACAAGCGTGCGCCACACGACGGAGCTGTTTTCGAAATTTGGATTCGCAGGCAGCTTCCCGTAATATCAAAGCAAGGTGAACCTAGTATTATGGTATCCTAGTAAAACAGCTATGTAACTATGTACAGATAGAGCGAGCACTTAGCACAGTCCAAGTTCATCAAGAACAGAGAACGCCAGATCATTGCTTCAAATTGGCATCCCAAAAGTCAACCCCCCAGTGTGGGGTAGGGTCCAAGAGTTTGACAGGAGGATGGCTGACAGCTGCCTTCTCCAAACGCTCAAAAGCTTCTTGAGGCAGTGCAGTAACTGAAAGAAGAGTTAAAATAAAACATAACACGTGGAAGAATAGACTTTGCTCACTCTTGAGGTTCTCCTCAATGCGGGCGGGCGTGACACTCTTGGGAAGGGCGACTACTCCTCGTTGGACGTGCCATGAAATTATGACCTGTGCTGGTGTGATTCCAAGTTCCTCCGAGATGGCCTTGACCTATGAAGAGATGAGTTAGCTGCTGAAGAGCGTAGTTTGTGCAACGATTCAACGAACCTCAGGAATCTCGAGTGTTTCCTTGACTTTGCCTTGACTTCCGAGAGGAGAGTAAGCCTGCAGAACAATGCCGTTGTCTTTCGACCACTATTTCATGATTGTCAGAATCGCGCAGGACCTATGTAGCAGGGTCATGTTACCTTTACGACGTCGGGCTCAGGGTTCCAGTAGCTCAGCTCATATTGAATGACCGAGGGCTTGATCTTGAGTGGGAAAGACATCAAGTGCTCCAGCCTGCGAATGTTGAAGCTGAGGGAGAACGATGTTAGTTTTGATCTTAATGAAAGCAAATAATGAACAGGACATACTTAGCGACTCCAATGTTCTTGACTTTGCCCTTCTCTACCATCTCCTCAAGCTTTTGCCAGGTTGTGTAAGGGTTCTCTGTGAGTGCGACATCGTTCTTTCCATCTTTTCCAAAAGCCACAGGCCTACAGAAAAAATAATTCTGAGAAATTTCGGCAGAAAGGATTGGCATGAAAAACATACCAGTGAATAAGGTAAAGGTCGAGATAGTCCGTTCCTAATTTCGCAAGTGATTCGTCAAGAGCAGGCTCGACATCCTCCGGTGCATGGTGAGTGTTCCAGAGCTTCGAAGTGAGCCAGATATCCTTGCGAGCGATTCCGCTCTCCTTGATGGCCTCTCCAACCTCCGCTTCGTTCTATGTTAATGTCACTCAGCAGCGGTTTATGATACCAAAAATATCGATTAGATGCTTACACCGTAGGACCATGCTCCATCAATGTGTCTGTATCCAATCTTGAGAGCAGCCTGATGGTAGAAATGAGTAAAGCTCGGGAGCAGGAGCAGTGAACAACACTAACCAAGGTAGCCGCTTTCACTTCTCCCGGAGCAGCGCGCCACGTCCCTTCGATAGGCATGAGTAAAACTTGATTACACGGTTCAATAAAAGAGCCTACCAAGGGCAACAGTGGGGATTTTGTCGCCAGAGCGCAGAGTGAAGTGAGTTGGGAGTTGTCCAGGACCGCTCTGGACAGTAGCCATAGTGGCCTTGGACAGCCCAAAACGGCTCAGGACACCATTCTTGATGCTGGTGATGCTCGGAGAGCGCGAGAGAAGATTGCGCGAAAAAAGAAGGAGGCCCATGTATAAGACGAGAAATGCGAGGATGTAGTGAATTGATTTGAAGCTACTCTTCTTCTTGATATGCTTTATATGTCCGGCGCTTGTACGAGGGTCGCTGCGATTTAGACCGTTGGGACTGCTGGAAGAGGCACGCTGGCCGCGTGGAGAAGGGGACTTTTCAATGTTTGACTGTGCCATCGTTAAATAAAGGAAAGCCCTTAGACTGCTTGCAAATAAATGGAGGATATCTCGATCGGCCTCGGGGAACGCATGTCACAATTTTCGGAGAAGCTGACATGGTGCGGTTGCGATGACTGATATTTTGATTGAGACAGAGAGAATGAATCTAGCAAGTTCGTCTGCTCCTTGCTCTGATGGATGAGAGCAGGATAAGATAATGGTGTCGTCGCACAACCGGAATCCGCGGTGGCAAGACGCGTCCAGCACTCACGTGCACTGATGTCATCGGCAACTTGTCAGCTATCCCTCCTTGCAACCTCCTTCAGCAAAACTTGAGGCGTCTAAAGCGCAGCAAACCGTTTGATTCTCACTTTATATCCAAGGATTACATGGATATACGGTGAAACGCACGACACTATCATTATCCATGTCTTCGTATCTTTTCCAACACGCATACATCCTGTACGGAGCTTGAAAGAGATCGACACACTGCACCAATATCCACGGACTCCGGAGGCATAGGGCCATAAAACTTGTACAACGACCCATAAGCCCGCGGAGTCTTGATCGTCGGTCAGGGCAAGAGCTCAATTTTTTAGCTTCTGATTGCCTGAATGGTACGTTCTCCACCAATGCTAATCCCATTTTCGACTCCCTCGACAAACACGCCGGAATAGAGTAACCTTTCCGTTGTCCCTTCTTGGATACCGAAATGGACAACATCTCCTTGATTCGCGGGGGTGTCTGCTGGATTAATCAATGGAAGCTAAACACATTTGTTTAATTAACACTCAATACAGACAATTCCAAGGAAATCGGAAAACACACCTTGAGCACGCCAAAATGGAAATCTCCTTGGCCCGCAGATCCCGCGGCTGCAGTCAGGTTTGGCACCGCTTTGGTGACAGCCTTGAGAAGATTGTCATTCTTGGAGTAAAGCACAGCGAGCGTCCTGTTTGTCCAATCGACTTGAACTGCGAAGTTATGCCAATCGTCCGTTGTAAAAGGAGTCAAGAAAAGCACATCGAGTGCGTGGTCGCGAACTTTGAAGCTGTGTGCGTTTGTGGCTGGTAAAGCGCCGGTTGGGTTGGTAAAAGGAGACCCTGATAGAACCGTATTGAGGAGCTGCCCTTGAAGATAAAAGCGAGGCTACATACCCAGTTGAATCTCGAAGACATGAGATCCATCATTCGGTTCGATAAAAACGATTTGATACTCGTGTGTATAGTTCAGTGGTCTTGCTGCATCCGCCTTGATAGAAAAGTGAAACACCGTCACTCCGGTCTCTATTAGAGGAATAACGAGGTGTGGATTGGCAGCGCTTCCACCCTTTTGAGCGATGATGTCTGTTCGCCGGAATCCAAATTGAGGGTCGGTCCCACCTGGCAGGAATATCGAGCTGTTATCGATCGCGACAGCAACGACTTGCTCATTGGGAAACGTGAGTTCTGGGAGAAGTGGAGAGAGGCGACGATTCCAAAGAGGAGTTGGCAAAACTGAGCGTCCCAACAAGGCAGTGTACTGGACCGCAATGCTTTAGTTGCATGTTGCATTATATATAGAAAATAAGAGCTCACATGAGACGCATTTTCTGAGCCTCTCACCACTCTTTACAATCCAAGTGGTTGAGTAAATGTATCCCATGTAGGCTTACAAAACACTTACGTCAGGTATGGGTCAATAGAGTTGTTGAGATCGGTTTCCGTGTAATTGAAAGGAGCGCGTCCATCGAAAATAAGAGGAGTGGCTAGAGCACCTAAAAAAGAGGAAAGAGCATAGAGGAGTGAAAACGCAACCATGAGATGGCGAAAAAACGAAATGGTTCTCCCATTGATGTCGGCTTTTTTATGTAAGATTTTTTTCAAGGAGGAAAAATGTCGGAAAAGGCGATATATCGGCCTTGTATCACATACGCCTAGTCCCTATTCTCTCGCCAGCAGAGGAGGTCATGGAAAGCTGTTTGACATGTCGGGGGTAATTTGTGGTACTTCTGACGCCATTCCAATTGGCATGTATATATAACACGAAAGTTGATGCTAGAATGAGGTCCGATCTTATTTAAAGATGGCACAATCTATGATTATACCCCGCAGTCCCAAGTTACAAATAGATACTGGTTCTATAAGAGGAGTTCAATAATACAGAAGCTGCGGCACTAGAAAAAGCTCACCGACGTTGAAAGTTAGTCAACGAGCAATAGCGAATCCAATACGGAAAATCCAGTTGCAACTCCACCTTCGTTGCTATCCTTTCCTTTCGTTCGAACAAGCCATCCAACTTCCTTTTCATCAATGCGCTTGTCTGGCCCACCAAATAACGCCCATCCAAAAATGCCCAGCTCGCTTACCACATCTGTCTTGACAGGCGTCTGGCTCTCCGTGTCCGTAGCGCCTGCTCGAATAAGGTAATTTCCAAAGTCGTGGGGTGGTTGGATAAGTTCCATAGCAATCCAAGCCTGCCTCTCTTGTGGAGGTAAACTGTCAAGGAATTTTGGAATGGCTTCTTTATAGACATTGTTTCCTCCTCCTTCGCGTTGTGGCTTGAGTACCAAGCCTGGGGCACCCTCTCTGGCCAGCCGTGTACCAAACTCCTCCACGCCAGATGAGGCAGATTGTAGGTCTGGTGTGACTCTATCTTCGCTAACATCCAAGCTCCACATTGCCATGAAACTTTCGCGCAGCTCGCTGATAGCTTCCGGTTCAAATACGTCGTCCCCATATTTCGCCTTGTCGGCCAAGAAGCGCTCCAGAATTCCTGGACGTCCCAGCACTTCCTGCACCTTCTTTCCACCAGCAAGTTGCAAGGCTATTGTTGGACACTTGATGGCTTTTGAGCCTTCAAGGAGGAGACGTGTATCATAATGACCTGGAGTTGGATACTCGTGGGGCACGTATCCTGAGCGGTAATATACCGTCGAAATTTCTATGTATCCGGAAGGGTAGAGGTTGGGAGAGCATGTTATTCGTAGGACGGATGTTGAAGGATCGACAGATGCGGAATGCCTAAGTTCTTCGAAGGTTTGGCGAATGCTGTGAATGCCATATCTAGAATTGCCATTAGCTACTAAATCAGAAGAGGGATACAATGCATTACTTTTCAAGCAACTCGTATTCCAAGGGTCGCTGGTCAAATACATTTCGTTCTCCTGGTTGAACAACGAAAAGAATCTGCGATCTTTTTCTGTTTAGGCAAGGACGTCGAGGCAGCCATGAAGCATAAAACATACCCTTCTACACCGTATGCCCTATGCGCTTCCGCCAAACCGCTCGCTAGTCCTGCCGCAGTCTCATTTGAAGGAAAGTTGCCTGGTCGTAGGTATGTTGAACTGCCGTAGTAATTGGTCGCGGACTGGAGATATCTACATATCTATAAGTTCAACAAATCGGCCGTAGAAATGCCAATACTGGCCGAAGCACGAACCTGTGGAGTTCTGCAACTTTCCGTGATAGACAGCCAAAAGAAACTGATATTGTGTTGAATTCTACTTGTTTGATCGACAGTGGTTTTCCTGGAAGAGCATGGAGAAGATAGTCTGAACGAAAGAGACCGAGATGAAGGGGCTTGCGCGAGAATCAGATGCTTTCGGTCTTTGTCCGAGTCTTGACAAATAGGCGTACTTGGGTGAGCCCGACATCTCTTAGTCGCTTCCACCCCGTCCATAGCTGTCCGATAAAATCGTCCACTTTCCCCACTCCCATTTCTGCACCCATTATCTCGTCAAGGAATTCATCGTCCATTGCAATCCTGGCATACAGTACGTTGTAGATCCTCTGAATCCTCTGGCCATGTTCGAATAAAGCACGAGGAATCGGTGAAGGAAACAACGCTATGGGAGCATGAATTGCAGCGCTAGGTACCGTTGGTTGGCGATCTGCGGGAGGCAAATATAGCAATCCATGGATAGTGCGTATGTTGTGGCATATAGAGTCAAAACCTCTAGTTGTTCCTCCGATAGTGATGGTGGCCAGCTTGCGAAGTCGAATGGCTGATCTGATGAAGACATGGTAGTTTCTTGAGTGCAAAGCAAAGAAATGCCTGGAACGCAGGGAAAAGGTTGGCTCTAATGAGAGATAAGACACAAGAGCACACGGGCCGACTAAAACATTGCTCGAGATGATCTTGATCGCATAAAGCGATTGCGACATCTGCCTGCATGAGTAAGAAAATGAGAAATCAGGATTGCCAATGCGGAAGTGAACGCGGTCGCGGTCATGTGGCAACATTACTCTGCAGGGCTGAGGGGTGCACTAGTAGTAGTACTGCTACAAACCCTACTCCAAATTGTCGCTAATATACAATGTACGATACATACAGACGAAAGCCCAAGAAGAGATCAGAAAACTAAGGTAATAAATATTTGAGACACGACTCTAGACACGTCAGCTAAAAAGATTGCAGCATGGCATTGGTAGGAGAACGACGAGTACGCCAAGGAAGTAGGGATATGAATGCAACAGCTATGTAGTCTGAGTAGAAGGTTGAGTGAATAGTTTCAGTGAAAAATGTCATCGTTAGTGTCGTGAGTCGAGAGTGATGACTATACAATAAAGGACATGAAAGGTCAGAACAAGATAGCAACCATGACAATCATGAAAATTAGTTGCATCCCATTAGAGAATTTTTGGGGAACGTTAGGTTTGCTTGGGCCCATGTAGTAAGGTTAGCATCTGTGTATGCTGTCATGTGTCTGGACACGGTATGTTAGACTGCTTGAATCCGGAAACAAAGCAAAACGTACTTGTTGATGTAGTCTGTGGTTGGCCGATTTGGTGGGTTACACCCCACTCCGTTTTGAATTCCTTGACGCTGATACACTCGGATATAATCAACAAGCATCTCAGTAGGAAATGTAAGGTGCTTGAAATCTGCCGGCTGGAAGCTGTCGGCCATCGCGAGGTTGAGAATGAGGTACTAAAAGAAAGATATGAATATAAAGAGAGCAGGTGAGAATCGACGTATACTTACCATGGGTTCCTCAGGGATTAACCTTTGTGACACTTGAGACTGCGTATTCGGTCCTATCGTCCCAGAGGTGATTGTCCACGTCTTCTGGCTGTTACTGTACCAAGTAATATAACCATCGTCGCGATTGTTGGGGTCGGACCAGTATTCGTAGGCGTAAGTGGAAAATGCATTACCACCGTAAAATTGATCATCGATGTAGCTTTCAGCTGAGACTGCTTCCTGGAGGGGACCACCTTTGTATGAATTGAGGAAGGTGATGGTCGAGTTGTAAACGGTCGTAACAGATGGATCCTGATTCCAGTTATATCCCAGGTCATAAGGCGCGCATTGGAAACTTTGAGAGACTTGGCCTTGCATTCTGCTCGTGTCGATTCGTGCTTCGAGGATGTCAATTTCTGGGACGCCTCGTCCAACATTGACGGACGGGCCGGGATGATCCTCTCCAGGACATGTACATGCTGATAATTTTTGTCCTGGTTGGCCGCTTAACGCGGCTCCATTTACACCACCCGTATTTGCGGCAGCGGGATTCCCATTTGAATCTTGTTGTGCTGGAAGTGTTCCGAGATCACAAGTATCATAGCTATATGGCCATGTGCCCTGGGTCGTTGCCCCATAACCTGCCCTTCCCTGGAAGTAATATCGTCAGTAAGAAAGTGAAGGTTAATCTAGATAGTACGAACTAGGTTTCCTAATGACCATGCACCTGAGAGTATCATGAAGACGAAAGCTGCCAAAAAGGGTTAAGGAACCTACCAGGCCATAAACCAGGAGCCGTGGGTGTTCCAGGTAGACTTACGGACACTTCGACATACCCAGTTGTATAGCAAAACTTGTTCCAGGTAGTTATCATTCCTAACGGACAAATATTGCAAACTCTTCAGATAAGTTTGTTAGTCAGATTTGCATAACATACCGCTCTGAAAGTCAAGGTCATGGACCTGTTGTTCACTCATGGTTATCACAAGTTTCCCGTCCCTAGTTGTGACCGCCTACGTCAAAAATATTAATTTCTCATATCCATAGATAATCGAAACTATTTTACCGATGGATCATACCACTCGGCGTCTCCAGTGGGCCTATGTGGAGCCTGATCAGTTCTATGTAAAGACAGGTGATGATGATAGTAGTGAATTACCAATAGTGGAGATCAACTGCTTCCCAGAACGCATCATCACCGGGATAAAACGAACGACCATCGGTGTTGAATTCATCGCTGAATACGAGGTCGTAGAGCTTTCCATCCGATCCAGTGCGAGTAAAAGCCTCAGAAGGCGTATCGTTGTCGATTAGACCGGGTATATTTAGCAGGGGTATCTGCCCAGATCCATTTATACCTCCCACGTTGAAGCCATTGAACTTTGCGGGCCGGTGGCGCTCGTAGAACATCACAGGGTATCCAATGAATAACGTGAAGAGTCCCAAGATCAAAATAAAGAGCATGAAGGCGTTGACCCAGCCTCGCCAGGAGAATATAGTGAAATCAAAAAAGCCAGGTGGTTCTGGATGGTGGAGAACATCGTCGAGGTCGGGATCCTTATCCCACATATATTGAGGGACTGTCGTTGTTGTCGGTACAGGCGCAGGTGGTGGTACTTTTTCCCTAGGCGGAACCCGAGCTGACGACTGTTCTGACGAGGGAGTACTAAACCGTGTGGTATTTCCATAGACAGCGGCCTCTCTTGCTTGCTCTGGGTGATACTAATTGGAATATGAATTATTTACTGGCTGGATTTGCAACTGAATTACGCACAGAATAAGGACCGTATCCTGCACCTATATTTCCAGTCGCTACGCCCCTTGCCATAGCATTGCGACCGATTTGCTGCTGCTGCTGCTGCTTGCTGAGACGATTGCTTGGATGGCTACCTGCTGAACTCGATCGAGCTGGCCGTGGCCCACTGACGTGCAGCTGTGGCTGTGGCTGTGGAGGCGGAGCATAAGGTTGGTATGGCTGTTGCTCGTAATAAACGGAATGCGAGCTCTGTCGAGTAGGGCTTTGAGGAACGGAGGCGTACTGAGGCGTTGGCTGGTATATCTGTCTCCGCGAAGGGCGAGACATGAGGAAAGGGGAAGCACAAGGGGAAGAAGCAGATTAACGTCTGGTCTAGTTCCCAGCCTGCATGTCTCCAACTTTAGAAATCTCGTGCTTCTCACGGTTGATAGAACAGAATAAACATTAAAATCACGTACGCCATATGTGCCGCCAGCGGCCATTCGGTATCAAATTAGAATGCTAAGGCTGTCCACTGTGAAGGTTTAACGAAATCACATCGAAGCGGCATACGCAGTAGAGAGGATGCATTTCTAGAACCACGATCTGCCTGAAGGTGATCACCGGCCGCCGTTAGCAGAGATTCTGTCCCAGGCTAAAATTTGGACTTTAGGTTGCTCTGAATTAGCTGTGCTGTTTCGAGAGACTGGATCTGGCCAGAGCCAAGGGAAAGTGCCAATATCGAATCGGCGTGAATGGCATTTGCGCATTGTGAATGGATTGAAGATCATCTGGACCTGCAATTGGAAAGAATTTGAGTTGCTTCAGACTTCCAAGATTTCCAAGAACGTCAGAACATGAGAACCAGATAGTAGATATATTGACAAGGTGTATTCGAGGTGATAGATCGGTCGTAGGTATTTCCAGTCTTTCGACGTGTAAAGTATCTATACCCACCCTATGAAAGTATGAGATTTGTGTACGAAAATATCTGCGGACGAACCTACCTCATGGTCCAACCAAGTTCACTATTCGACTGCTGAATAGGCCTCGCAGAATCCTTCAGTAAGAACACATTCAAATATGCGCCAGTTCTCTGTGGCAGTCGAGACGGAAGTTGGACGGAAGTATGAGATATGGAAGTAAGACAAAAGGAACGGTGAGCGTAATGACTGCCAACGTCGGTGCCAACGGCCGAAAATCACGCTACTGTCACTGATCGTCTGATCAATTCAAGCCCAACGTTCTTCAAAATTCAATTGATCTTTGAATTCCTCTCGCTACTACCCGAGCTACTACACCTATAATAACACCTGCGCCATAATCAATAAGCATGTACCTGTAAGTATATGTCAAGTACAGACTCGGTCGCTGTTCAACTTCAAAGCTTCATATCTCAATAATAAGTCGCAACAAAAGCTACAAGTATCATAATCAAAGCATGCACCACTGTATACCAGTGGCATGTTAAATCGACAGGCAGAATAGCATAACTACAGAAAAGAAAATGCTGTGTAAGTATTGGGGTATGGAGGGTTATGGGGTGGGTGGGTGTGATGTAAATCATGGCATGCAGGAAGTTGGGAATGGTACAGCTGCGAAAAGTGAGTACAAAGATCCATCGAGTGTCATTAATGGTAATGGTGTATCATGGTCATAAAAAGCCCAATCTAAAAGAGAGCTGAACGTGAAAATCGTCTATATCGTTATCATGTACACCCATCGAACATGGAGTTTCTGGGAAATGTATTATTTGCTTGTGCCCAGGTGGTAAGATTCGGATTTGTATAGGCATTCATATGCCTGTGTGAGAATATCAATGCGAATGTTCTCTTAATGAAGGCGCAAAAGCTTACTTATTGATATAATCGGTAGTAGGGTAATTTGGAGGATTACAACCGACTCCGTTTTTAATACCTCGACGTTGGTATACGCGAACATAATCGACCAGCATTTCCGCAGGGAAGACGAGGTGCTTGAAATCCGGAGGTTGGAAGTCTATGGCCATCCCAAGGTTGAGGATGAGATACTGCAAACGAATAAGTTACTACCGTTTTCCCAAAAACGGCTGAGGAATATCATACCATTGGCTCCTCCGGGATCAATCTTTGCGAAACCTGTGATTCTGAGTTTGGTCCAACAGTCGCAGATGTAATCGTGTAGGTTTTTTGGCCATTGCTATACCAAGTAATATACCCGTCATCCCGGTTTTTGGGGTCAGACCAATACTCATAAGCATAAGGTGCAAATCCATTAGGACCATAGAATTGGTCGTCGATATAGGTCTGCACTGAGATGGCTTCTTGATATGTGCCGCCTTGGTAGAGATTGGCAGAAGATAGGTTAGCGTTGTATATTGTTGTCGCTGGAGAAGTTTTGATCCAATTATATCCTGCATCGTATGGGGCGCACTGGAAACTTTGAGAAACTTGACCTTGCATTCTGCTTGTATCAATGCGGGCTTCGATGATATCGATTTCTGGCACTCCTCGTCCAACAGTCACTGATGGCCCTGGATGATCGCTGCCAGGACAGGTACATGCTGATAATCTTTGCCCCAGTTGTTGACTCAGCCCCTTTGATGAGATGGGATTGCCACTCCTATCTTGTTGAGCTGGAAAGGTACCCAGGTCACATGCATCATAGCTATACGGCCATGTTCCTTCAGTGCTGGCGCCATATCCTGCTCTCCCTACAAAAGTTTAGCATAAATCCACTAATTATCATTCGATGCACATACTAGATTTCCTAATGACCAGGCTCCTGGGGATGATTGTAAGTGTAGTCCTGGCTGATGATTTAATATGCAGTGCTTACCAGGCCATAAACCAGGAGTAGAAGGTAAACCCGGAAGGCTTATAGAAACTTCAACATAGCCAGTAGTATAACAGAACTTATTCCATGACGTGAGCATGCCTGAAAGTTGAAGGTAATGAGGTGAACTGAAATTATTTGCTAGGCTAGTATTCACATACCACTCTGGAAGTCAAGGTCATGGACCCGTTGTTCCGACATTGTTAACACAAGTTTTCCGTCCTTAGTTGTTACCGCCTGCGGAATATAAGGGAACATCAAAATATTGTATGATGAGAGCCAAGGTATGGGCTTACCGATGGATCGTACCATTCAGTGTCTCCAGTAGGCCTAGATGAAGCCCAATTATCAGTAGGAATGGGTAATAAAGACAGCAATTGCCATACCAGTAGTGAAGATCAGCCGCCTCCCAATATGGATCATCGCCTGGGTAGAATGAACGGCCGTCGGTATTGAATTCGTCGCTAAACACGAGGTCGTAAAGATTGCCATCAGAGCCAGTGCGAGTAAGGACATTAGAAGGGGTGTCGCTGTCGATGAGACTTGGTACATTTGGTAGTAGAGGTATCTGTCCGGATCCGTTTATGCCGCCCACGTTGAACCCGACGAAATGCGGAGTTTTATGGGTTTCGTAAAATATAACAGGGTATCCAATGAATAGGCTCAAGAGGCCAATAATAATAATCAAAATCGCGCCAGCATTAACCCATCCTCTCCAGGAGAAAATAGTGAAATCGAAGTAGCCCGGGGGATCTGGATGGTGAAATGCGTCGTCAAGGTCAGGATCTTTGTCCCACATATACTGTGGCACAGTGGTTGTAGTTGGTACCGCCTGAGGAGGTGGTCCCGGCGGAGGCGCTTGTTCTCGTGTAGGGGCTCTCGTTAACGAATTTTCTGATGAAGGAGTCGTGCTAAATCGTGTATTTGTGCCAGTCTCTCTGGTTTGTTCGGGTTGGTACTATTTAGGAAATAAATTCGTCTGAAACACAAGAGGAGGTTGAAGTATAGAAGACGCACTGAATATGGACCATATCCCGCCCCTATATCCCCAGTCGCTACACCCCGCGCCATTGCGTGCCGCCCATTTTGTGTATTGCTGTTGCGCCGATTGCTGTTTGCGGAAGCAGATCGAACTGGTCGTGGCCCGCTTACTTGCGGGGGTTGTGCATATTGCGGTTGTTGCTGGTAGACCGACTGAGAGTTTGAACGAGATGGGCTTTGCAGTGGAACGGCTGCGTATTGGGGGTTGGCTGGTGTACAACCCGGCGTGTAGGACGGGACATGAGGGAGCGTTAGAGGGAGAGAGAAGGTATCCGAGCAAAAGTTCCCGGCAGAGCCTCCAACTTAGATGGGCCTGTGCTTCTCACGGCTTGTCGACTCGTTCTATTCTCATTCTGGCGCCGGCCTTGCAAAGCCGCTCGTCTATTTTCTTCTCGATGATACTATGCTATCTGGATTCACAACGAATACACTGCAAATCGCAGCTGAAGGCGATGGGCTAGCTGCTTTCGATTTGAAGATTACCTCGCTCTTTTCATCACCATGTCTGTCATGTCAATCATCCGACATGAGGCCCGTCCTCCTCGTGCAATCGACATATGTATGGACGATCCATTCATGGAGTCGTCGTGGTCATCACTGCTTTTAGGACCCTTCGACGATTACTGGCTACACGATAAATATAACTCGCCTTCACATCAGCGCAGCGGTCATTTCAATTCCCAGATTTATTGGCAGATTTGGTTTGGATAAAAATCCAGTTTTTTTTTCTTCACTTTTTTGGGATCATACATTTGGGTGTATTTTCAGGGGTCCGGCGCCGCCTTTCAAAGAATCCAAACGCAAGTAATCGCCGCAGAGCGGACCTAAAAATAGATCGTCAGCATTGTGAGTTTCCGGACCCACGACATAGCATCGGAAACACTTGACTTGGGCTGCAGCAGCCTATTGGATTCGTCGGAATGATTCGTACAATTTCAATAAATCGAGGTGCGTCGGAGGACATCCGCTGCGCTTGGTAAACTGAGGACTTGCAAAATTCCGGGGGAAATCCCTGCGACCGCCGTTGCGCCGGCATCCTCTCAGCCTACTGACCAAAGCCATATATCTCTTCCCAACCTTGCTAATCACCATCAGCAATAACGATTTATCATTGTTTACGACTATGGGTCCAGTTAGCTGAATAAAGTCATCATTAGGTTCTCGCGGTCCTCTACGACGGTGGCGTTGCTGCCCAACAGGAACCCCGTCTCCTTGGTACCGTTGAGAACAAGGTGCATTTCTCTGTAGAGATTGGCTTTTACTCTGACTCTGTTTCCTCTGCAGCTTCAGGTTGGCATCTAGAAATGGCTGGAGTCTCAAGGCCATGAATTTGTTGGTGAGTGCTAATGATGTACCCATCACATCGAGATATTTGGTCTGATATCAAAAAATATAATTTCTAGTAGCAAAGAAGGCCGTATATTACTTTCAATGCTTCAGACACCCGCAGGCACATTTAAATCAGCGAATGTATCACAGGAAAATTGTCTATTGTGGTAATGTAATGAGTGGAAGGTAAAGGGCGCTATAAAGTCAACCTCAAAGGCTCCTGTTCGAAGAAAATCATCGTGAAACCGCATGGAAAATACAAAGCGTAATAATAATAAAAATCAAAACGAAAAAGTCCCGCTATAGCGCCAGGGCTATGGCGGCTCCCATGGCGGCCAGTAACGAGCCTGCTGTTTGTGCGGACAAGTGGAGAACACCGCTGCTGGTTGTAGCACTACTAGCACTTCCAGTGCTACTGGGATCGCTAATAATATCGGTGCTGGAACCACTGGTAGTGACAGGGGTAGCGGCTGTACCTGCTGGAGTAGTTCCAGTGGCGCTGGTGTTTGGGGTGCTACCTTGGGCAGTGGCCTGTTGAGAAGGGGAGGATAGGTTAGTTTGACATCCAAATCAATTGGGAGGTTTCGTACGAGGAAAGCGGAAAAGGATTTGTCGGCTGTTGGGTTAATGGCGAAGACCATTCCCGCTTTACAATGTCTGATTTGAATGGAGGAAACACATTAGCGCCTGGTTTGAACAAATTTCTAAGTCGAGAAAATAACTCACGCTCCCTGTTCGCAGAAGAACCACAGTGGTGAAGTGGCTAATCAGCCCATGAAGTCAGTACGAGGATATTATTTATTTATTTTTGTCAACCACAAACCGTT
This sequence comes from Pholiota molesta, assembly GCA_014925825.1. NCBI lineage: Eukaryota > Fungi > Basidiomycota > Agaricomycetes > Agaricales > Strophariaceae > Pholiota > Pholiota molesta. The sequence continues at coordinate 30,515 of JACGCK010000296.1, forward strand.
GTCTATTTGGATTGTCCACTCGGGGAAAGCAGTAGCATTTGCGGCTACTGGTATGTAACCAGAATTCACGCCACCCTCCCTGTTTAAGTTCGTCAATGTCTAGATATGTCATAAACTGGGCCAACACATACTTAGCGGCACATGGAGCAGCAAATGTTGATTGTGTGACGGTCTATTAGGATGAGGAAATATGTCGGTGAGTATCCTAAAAATAGGTCTTGTTGCTGCGATTCCATACATGATTTTTCGAAACGCTAGAGAACCCGACTGGTGAGTACCTTGATAATATTGAGGAAGTCGTGCATGATGCTCACAATTTAAAAGAAACAAAATCCCCAGCCTGAACACCTGTCAGACTGAAATTTTTGTCAGCTCCCACAAGTAAAAAGAGGACGAGACCATCAGGGCATACGTATTTGGCTCGAAGGTAAGCTGGCTATTCTGCCCAACAACAACGCTGTGGTTTGTTCCAGAAACGAGTGCCGCGAGAGTAGACACAGCAAGAGCCAAGGAAGCGAAGAAGTTCATGGTATTTTTTAAGTTGATGAACTTCAAAGTTTGTAGGGCTCAAACTAGATGGGATGCGAAACGATTACGGATGTTAATAGACCGAGAACAAAGCGAGCCTAGTATAAAATCATAGTATAAGACGCGCCATAATTAAATAAATATCTGCGGATGAGGCTCACACTGCTCTTGAGGAAAAGGAAATGGTCGGAAAAGAAGAGGGGGAAAAGACAAAGAAGCAAGTCTCTCTGTGGGTATGTTTTTATACATTTCGGTGACATGGCGACCTGGTAGATAGAAGAACTTGGCAGGTCCAGGCAGGTCCATTGCATTCCGTCGAAAAGCTTCTGCACATTCTTGGCGCTTGTTTTGCGAGAACAGTTCTTGGCGGACATACCGGCCCGCTCAATTACGCGTAATCTTATCGCTATTGTCACTGACTCAGCTGCGCCAGGTTCCAATCTCTCTTGCATCCTAACTTTCAACTACACAACGCATTTGTGAAGGAATCCATTGTTGGACACATATTCTTCTCGCTATGCCTATTCAACATTTTATGGCCGAATTATCGCGGCGTCCTCACCATACCCATGTGTTGCTGATAACCACTGGTAGTGTCGCCTCCATCAAAGCACCATTAATTGTGCAAGAGCTGCTGAGTGTGAGTGAAATAACAATCCAGACAACCTTCCAAAACAACTGGCGAACCATGGTGCCTCGATTGGCGAGGCGGTATCTTGCTCATGTTTTCGCCGTGTAGATCAGTATTCCAAAGTCCTCGTAGAAGTGGTGGCCACGAAACCTTCACTTGAATTCTTCAGCAAGGACGACGTGAAAAAGGCGGGTGCCCAGATCTGGACAGATGAGGATGAATGGACGGTTAGCCTCTTGACATATTTTGCTTCTCCTGGCCCTAACAGAAGGCCGTTTTAATTAGGGAGGGTTCAACATTGGAGACCCCATACTGCATATTGAACTTAGGCGCTGGGCTGATATTGTCCTCGTTGCGCCATGTTCAGCCAATACGCTCTCGAAAATTGCTCACGGTCTCTGCGACAACCTGGCTGTGGGTTGCTCTCCATTCGATCTAATCCTTCTTAACATTGACCTGCCGACAGACGTCGCTGATGCGAGCTCTCTCACCCACCACCCCCACATATATCTTCCCGGCAATGAACACGTTAATGTATGAACATCCACTAACTGCGGAACATCTCCGAATCATCGAAGACATTGTGGGGTACAACGTTGTTGGTCCTATAGGCAAGAAATTGGCTTGCGGGGATATTGGTGCGTACAATATCGCGTCAAGTCGTTTTTTCTGAACTGCGTCATTGATGCGACATGATTGTAGGTGTTGGAGCCATGACGGAGTGGAAAGATATTGTAAAACTTGTGGTGGACAAATTCCATCTCAGCAAAGCTGAACAAGAAGTTTCCCTGTAATTTCTACGTTTGAGGTTGCCAAAGTCAGAGAATACCGACCAGCGTCTTCTTTACATAGTTTGCGGAGCCAATTCAACATTGTATTTCATTGAGCATCGTAAGGCAACGAAGAACAATGTGTATGTACCTATCTGCTGATATTTCATTGACTAGATGATTCACTCCATGTAAGTGTTCCCGTAGTAACTTTGAGGAAGGGAAGTCGACAGCCTGCAAAGTTTGAGGCAGAAGTGGTGTTCATATTTCTTGCGGTATCTCCTGGCCTGATGTCTTGAGCTTACTGGCACTAACGTCACATTCTGAGCAAACGAGACCTAAAACTGAATAAAGATAAAGGTGACATTTGTCCGTTTCTAGTGCATTGGGTCACTCTAGACCGATTGTCGCATAGTGACTAGATGGTGCAAATACTCTCTCTACTAGGAAAGTGCTTTCTTTCTATTTGCTTCCATAATTAGATGATGCGACGAGTAAAGAATTATAATTTATTGTGCACATACGTGAGCTGGCCCAACGCGTCTTGGACAATGCAACAGCAGCTCATCCCTGTTGCTTGGCTGGAGCGTCTTCTGACGAAGCCTTGTTCTGCTCCTGGCTCACAGTCATTCTCAAACCTCATATAATATAATAGTGCAACTCACCGAGGACTGCTCCACTGGAGCGGACCTGGCTTCATCAACTGTCGCATTTTGCTGCTCAGGCTATAAGGAAGTGGCAGTTAGTAGCGAAAGAAAATGCCATATTTAGAACCCACCTCTTGAGCATCCTTAGGCGAATCATCGGCCTATAGGTGCCATATAGAGTAACATATTTAATGATATGAGCAAATGAGCCGGTAGCGTAGCGGAAGCACGTACTTTAGCAGCCGCGATCGAAGAGCTGACATCCGCAACTGTGCCTTCGTCATCTGTCATGAGTACATGGGCCTCAGCCTTCTCAGGCTCAGGCGCGGGCTCGGATGCGGATTCGGGCGCCGCCTCCTCCTTGTGCTTGAGCGTCGGGAAATCATGCTTGTCGTCGTGCACAAGCTGTTCCTTTTTCCTGGCAGAGGGAGAGACAAGGTAGAGGAACTAAAATAGCAGATCATGGGGTCAGACGACCAGCACGCGGGGTGAGTGACGTCGCATGGCCGAGACATTCGTAGTGGGCTCACAGCGGGCAGGAAGACAATGGTCGAGCCGATCTATGGAGACGCAGAACAGCGCTGGTTGAGAAGACAACGAGAATTAAGAAGGAAATATATGGCGCACTATCCAGGGCTTGTCGTTTGATTTCACCTGGGCACCATGTGACGTCGTGGATGACATGGCGCGTCTGGCTACCCTAGACGACGCGGATGCCACCGTGGTCTGGGCGCGGCGAGCGGCCGATCCAAAAGCAAGGCGAGCGAGACGAGCAGACATTTTGTCGGGTGAGGAGGGTCAAGCTTGTTCAAGTGCAACTGAATGTGAAATCTCGTGGGGATTTCGGGCGCGGGTCAGACCGGCATTGATGACGTTGAACGCTTGTCTCATCACAAGTCCAGTCTACTGTCTAGAAATCTAGACTGCTACACAACATACACGACGAGTACACGATGTCGAATAGAATACATCTATAGTCTAGTAATCCCACTCGAACCCAAGTTTAGACAATAAAGAGAGAGCCATAGCGGCTTGGAATGGACTATTTTGCACCAGGCCCTCGTCCAACAAGCACTTCAAAAGGTTGTCGCGTTCCTCGTGCGCCAGCAGTCGGGTATAAGTGCCATGCTCGTCTTTGAAGTCACCCAGGACGTCTGTCAGGTGTTTTAAGGGTGCTAGAGCAGGGTCTATAATATCTTGATGGGCATCCAGAAGCACGGAGGCGAGCAATCTAGGCTTCGTTGATTCTAATTTCGAATCGTTTTGCGGCATGGTCTCTTGAGTGAGATATTGGTCGTTATTGGAGAAATCATATCCTCCATAGTGCGCATGAGACTGCAATATTTTGGAAGTGAGTAAGTCCTCTAGTGTTTAAATCAAAACCGATTTACCGATCCTGCAAGGTATTGGTCGGATTCCAATGCGGCATGGGACACCACATAATTATTTGACGATACGGCGATGTTCCCAGATGACGGCGAATGATTCCCCCAATCAAAGGCAGGTGCGAGAGGCACGACTTCATTATAGAGAGTCACATTAGACGGCTGTGATTGAGGAACCATGGGCAGCGCGACGTCCGAGAAAGACAGATTAGGCATAGGAACAGACATGCCGGTCATGATGTAGCTGTTGGAAGGTACAGAAGGCAACCTTCGAGACGAACCAAGATTCTCCGGCGAATTGTTCTGAAATTGGGTATGGAAGACAGGGCCATGTAGGTTGGCGGCCTTCTGCGGTTTCTGAATTCGCGCGAAGCGGGTCTGAGTCGAAAGATCACGAACTGCAGCTGCTTTCTCAGAAGAAATACCGTCAGTCGGAAGGTGCCCATACATGCTATCAGGTTGATTGGTAGAGAGACCAGAACGAGTATTCCGAGTTCTAGAGCCCGTGGCTTTGTTCGGAGCATTCATAGGAGACCTTTTAGGCGGCGCTACACTCGGAATGAAGTGACTGTAAGCTATAGCCGTATTTTTCAGATTCCCAGCATTGATTCCAGAGAGTGCCGGTCTCATGCTCGAATCACCTTCGACCGGTTTGAAGGGCAGGCTACCAGAGGATTCGACGAGCTCGGCTTTGACATGCATAATTTGAGGATCAGCAGGCATAGCGGCGACTTTACGCTTGCTGCTCCGCAAGTTCCGAGCAGGCGAAGTTTTTTTCTTCTGGGGAGGCCTTCCTCTTTTCTTTCGAGGAGGTTCAGATGCCACAGACGCGTCCAAAGTACCAGACGAAGACACAGACATAGTCGCATAGTCAGAGACACTAGTGGCTTCAGTTATTGGCGAGGATCCAGACATGGCGTCGACATCGGCTTGTTCACGCTTAATGCGAAGGATCTCTTGTGGAGAAAATGTGGGATCGAGGCTGTAAGTCCCCGTGTAACTCTTTTGACCAGCCTTTGACTTGGGCTTGTTCAATTTCATTCTTTGACGTCCAAACCAGTTGTGTATCCATTTCGACGGCCTACCAGGTGGGGGCGTTGTAAGAGGAATAGTCAGCTCTTCGCAGCAGTTGACCAGGGCAGAGCATGAGATAGGTAACCCACAAAGTCGTTTGCTCGCTTAAAGCTCTGATTTTCTCCGAGGCAGGCATATCTGAGATCGCGTACTCTTTCTGGAGAATCGCTGTTTGAGCTGGGGTTGCACGAATGACTGTAACATTTCTCGTTGTGCCATTGGTTGAAGAGCCGTCCATAGCAGATCCTGAGACCAAAGGGCAGGCAAGTGCGAGAGCTAGTATCAATCTTTTCAGAGCCAGAGAAAGTCAAAAGCGACTGAGAGTTTGAGAGGTTTCTACTTCGGAGTAAGGGCAACGACGAAAAGGGCCTTGATCCGGATAACGAAAAATAACACCGCCGCCCTGAACAGAGCAAATAAATGACAGAGACTGTCTGCTGCACCAGGATACAGAAGTGATCTCGATTTTCCTATAGAGCTATGCACAAAATGGAGAATATGAAGAGATCTGCCTTCGAGGATGATGGGGGAAGGTGGAAAGCCTGGCGGAGGGGCGCGGGGTTCTAAATTGATCTTGTTGTGTGGTCTTCTCACGCGTCGAATATATCTTCCCCACCTCCTTCAAGCTAGCGCTCAAGCTCAAGACGCAGTCGAGTCTACCCCGCCCCCTTCACTCCACTGTTTCCTCGTCTCCACTTCCATCATCTGTATTTCTAGTCTCTCCTATTCTCTCTCTTCTCGCCTCAAGTTTTCGCTTTGCAATTGTAAACATAAAACATACTACTCACGATACCCACCCATCATGGCCATCATCGAAGGAGCCAACCCCAACCAGGGCGAGAACGACCTCATGCAGCTCTGGGCCATTATTACCGAGCTCGGCGAGCAGCTCAGCCAGAACAGGGTCATGTCGGTGTCGCTGTATAGTCAAGCGGGGAAGATTAAGGTGTGTGCATCCTGCAGCCGTAACTGGTGCCAAGTTGTTCACTGTATAGGAATCTCATTCGATAGCATCAGGCCATTAACTCGCAAACGGGATTTGTGTTGCGGCGGTACCCTGCATCTCTTGTTATATTTCGACGACTATTTCTGATGTGCGTCTTTTGATCCAGGTTTAATCTGGATAAGACAAAGGGTACGCTACTATGCTTTGCTTTCTCTACCCGAGGTTGTGAATTGAGCGTCGTGCGGCATGCACAGAGGAATACGATACCGAATTGGAACACATGAATGCAGCAATGGCGCAAGAGAATCAAGCCCTGCAGCATGATAACAAGCAGCTTAACGCATTAATTAAGGAGTACGAGCAGACTTTGGAGACACTAATGAGTTGAGAGCTTTCTTGCATGATGCCGATGCTTGGATACTGATCCTGTCCGGAAGGTTCATTTAGAAATAGAGCTGTTCGTGGCTTCTTGCATTCCCCTGTCATCCAATGCTAATCAAACTAAATAGAAAGACGTCCAAGAACGCGAACTCTCTCTAATCCGCGAATACGAAGCCAAGCTCCTCGCGCGCGAAGAAGAAAACGCACACAAAGACCTCGACGCCTCCACCGCCGTTTCCCACTCTCTCGTCCGGATATCGCACCTCCTGCGCCAGATCCTCCGCTCGCAGAACGGGGAAGACGCCGAGGACCCGGTCACGCGCACGGACGACGAGGAGAACAGGGAGCCATGGACGGTGGCGGCGGCGGCGGATTATGCGTTGGAGCGCGATATCGAGCTTGCGCGGCTGGAGAAGGAGAACGAGGAGCTGAGGCGGCTCGCGGGGCTGCTGCCACCGCAGCCGAGGAAGCAGTCGAGTGGGCTGGGTGGGAGCGAATTTAGGCCGATTTTTGAAGCGCCGCATCCGGTGAGGCTTTCGAGTATGCAGAAGGTGGTGCCACCGGTGCCGATACCCCGCGAGAAGCTCAATCTGCTGTCAGTCTGTTTTCATCTTATGTTTTGCGCATCCTGTTGATAATTTTGATCATCTAGTTATTGAAGGTGCTTTCTTTGTATCAATGCTTATGATGATGGCAGAGTCAATGGACGGTTTTCAACCATTTAAGGGATGAGCCTTCCACAGCGCGACATGCTGTTGTAGCCTTTATGATAGACGCGATCATCCGCTGCAAAGATGGAACACGTCTGTCTAGATGTCGGTGAATTGACCGTCCGACGGGACAATTCAGCTCATCATCAATTGATAAAGCGACAAGGGAGATTTGTATCATTTTAGTGAATGCTCATCATTCTATCTATGCGGTCAGAGTTGGCCAGCCAGAGAGCTCCAGAAAGCAAGGAGGATGTGAGCTTCTCGCTCGATGGGTAAATACATAATCATCATCATAATACATAGCTTATAGCAGGTTCGGAATGTGTATGTACCTTCGTTACTCCCGAATTGCTGCCGACACAAACTAGCATCATCAGAAGAAACTCGAGAACTGATCATGCATGAGGCTGCACGAGGTGTGAGAGAGAGAGAAAAAATCCTCAGCCAAGTGCTGAGCCAACGCACATTAGCTGTATCTGGCAGAGAGCCAGGTAAGTTTTATTTGGACGGGCGCTGACAGGGTCTCCAGCCCGAAGCAAGTCCCATGGGTGAATTCTACAATAAACGATTTTTGCGTTCTTTTACGACACGTTGCGAGCTTGGTAGAGGTTAATTAAAGATCAATGGAATAAGTAAGGGCCACTGTCGGAGAGGCACACCAATGATATAAACGGATTGTTTCCTAAATTACCTGATCAAAATAAAGGGAAGGAGGTTGTTCAACACCAACCAGCGACGATGGCGAGCAGCGGCGACGCTCTGGTCAGTCCGTCCACCAACCATCTCTGATTCCAGCTGACCATCATTCGCAGTTCATTAACCGTATGCCACCCACCTCTTCCGGCTCTTTCCCAAGTCCCTTTCCCAGGACCACCGCCCTCCCTCCTCGTCGCCTTGGCTCTCCAGCACAGGAGGTCCTCATTCTGGACCGGGGCATGAAGCTCAGCAAGAGCCCGCCCGACGCAGGCAGGTCCCGCTCAAACTCAAAGTCGAATGAGAAGGGCAAGGAGCCGGTGCACGCATACAGCATCGGCGACACACCAGGCAGCACACCTTTAGGTATGTCCCAGCGCAGCTTTCTTCTTTCTCTGCGATCTGCACACCTGTAACTGGGATCTGTGGCTTTCGCAGGCAGAGAGCACTATGTACCCCGTTATAATGGAAACTCGCCATACACAAACAGCAACGAGACGAGCAAACGCCCCTCAACGTCAGACGGTAGCAACAGCTCAAACGGAAGGAGCAGATTCAGAGGCAGTCTTCTCGGTGCCGCCTCGGACGCTCTAGGCCTCAGATTTGGCCGCCGCAGGCCCTCCGTCCGCCAGAAGCCTGCGCCAAATATTCTCCCGGACGTGATTGAGATCACCGCACGACCCCCAGACGCCGAAGACGAGGAGCGCAAACGTCTGCGCGAGATGGCCGCGCATGCGATAGGCGTCGACCCGTATATGGCCACGTCCGACTCCCATTCCCGCGGCGGCGAGCCGGAAAGCACCACGGACGAAGACGATGATGACTTCGCTGACCGCCCGCGTGGCTCTGATGCTGTCGAAGCGCGCCGACTAGGCGGATATCTGAATGCGCGCAACGGCAATTCAGAGTCCGCTTTCAATATTGGCGGACGCAGGTCTCCCCATGGCTCCAGTGTCTCCGTACCCATACCGCCGCATAATCCCAGACCACTACCACCACCCCTTGGGAGTCGCTTTCGCTCGGGCTCGATGGCAGCAACAGGCCATAGTCCGTCCAATTCCATGACCATCTTACCTATACCACCGTTTCCTTCGACCGTCGCTGCACTGTCCCAATTTCACGAATCGTCGGGCGTGTTTCCCAAATATTATCCGCCTTCATCATTGCGCATATTTGCGCTTTCCAAGAACTGGAAGAACCGATATATTTTCCTCTCTACGCCGGCTACATTCATCACCAAAGGCCGCACGCCGGCGGTCTCATACTTGCACTTGTTCAAGTCGGCGGGTGCAGAAGAGAAGGAGCTAGAGCGGCTCGAGATCAACGAGGACAGTGTCGTCTTCGTCTCGGAAGAGGAAGTGGGCGGCAAGCGCCATGTTATTAAAGTCGGTGGGGCGGATGTAGGCGCAATGAAAAGGGAATATACTCATGAAGAGGGAGGGCATATCATGTGGCTGCTGCAAATCTCGGACCATACAGTTGCACAGAAGTGGATTACAAACATCAAAACTGCCATCCTTAGCCAACGGTGAGTGTTTTGTCCACACAGTCCGTCTATCAAACTTGAACGACTGCTGATTGCATGTTTTGTCTTGGCCTTGCATCTTAGGACTGTTCGCGCTGGCCTGATCCCGCCATTGTCGCTCGGAAATAACGAGCCCCGAGGAGACATGGATGTGATGTTGTCCATCCGTGCTGCGCAGGGCGTAGCGACGACTCCCACCTCCCCCACTTTTAAGCAGCCCTTGACGCCAACCCAGGGTGAATACCCCAGTGCGACAGGCCCCACAAACAACAACCTTAACTACGCCTCCTCTATCTCCTCCCAGTCCGCACGCTCGCAGAGTCCTCCTCCGAAAACTCCTGGGTCACCCGCAAGTGCTGTCTCTGCTCTCAAGGGTCTCTTCGCCAACTCCGTTGGACGTCCGCGCTCAGGTTCGAGAGCGACTTCCATCAGCTCGGAGCGGCAGTCGGATTCCAAGGAGGAGGAAAGCTTCACGAGCATGGGCAGTAACCTGCTCAGCATGCTGCGCTCAAGCACGCCAGACACCCAGTCGATCAATACCGTGCAGAGTACATCACGGACAACGACCACGCTTCCATTCGCTGCGGTACCGACGCCTCCATTAGAGAGACGCATCGACAGGAGGATTCTCACCGATCACCAAGCTACCTCTTGGATGCCTACCGAAGTAGCAACGGTTGCGTCATCGAGTAAGGATACAATCAGATCTAATAGAGGATTTTTGCTTGGTGCGATGTCGTTGCAGCCGCCTCCGCGCAAGCGATGGACGTCGTCTGGGTCTGGGCCGGCAGAAACAGCGAACCGCGAGCTAGCAGCGTCTGAGACGCCCAAAGCCGACGCGGCGCGTCGCGTGAGTTTCACCGCCTCGCGGACGTCCATGGATCGAGTGTTGGCGGACAGGCAGGCGGATGCGCTGACTGGGTTCCAGTTTGGCAGCCCCGAGCGCCCGCGCGCCCCGTCGCTGCAGTCTATATCGACCTACGGGTCTGCCGAGAACACAATGAGCATGGACCGGTCAAGCACGAGCACAAAACGGAGCTCGGGGATCAGGAGTGCGCGGCGGTGGTCGCGGCAAGGTACCCTGCCTAATCGCTTGACGCCCCCGTCCGACCCGCCTCCAGCCGTCCCGACGCAGGAGCACGCGCGCGGCCTCCACCCGTACTCCGCTGAGCACGGCTCTGGTTCCGCGAACGGCTCGGCGCAGAGCAGCGAAAAGAGCGTGGTGTCGAGCCTGCCGTCGTTCTTGAACTCGAAGCGCGCGTCCGGCTCCTCGCAGCACTCGTTTAGCACGACGTATTCGCACGCCGCGTCCGTGGCGTCAAGTCTCCACCCAGCGCGCGCGTCCTCGTCCCACCGCACATCCATGCCCCCGCCGCGGCCGGCGCCGACGTCTGCTCTTCCTCCCGCGCCGAGTGATAGCACTGCCCAGGACACGCTGAAGCCCCTCGAAGAAAACTCCGACTCGTCGCCCAAGTCCTCGTTCCGCAACTCCGTTGCCCACCGCACGTTCCGGCTGTCCATGGTCGCGCCTTCGAAACCCCCACCATCGACGACGTTGCCGCCACGCCCTGACGACCCGGAATACAAGACACACCGGCGGTCGTCGAGCGGTGGCGCGACCACTGCCCCACAGTCCAGTAAACTCGAAACGATCCCTGCATCACCTGTGCCGCCTGCGAAAACTATCAATCCCTTCCCACCTCCAGCAGGACCTCTGCCCCCGCCTCCTACACAATCAAATCCATCCTCTTCTACATCTCCTCCAGCCCCAAATGCACAGCCTGTCTCACCGCCTCCCAAAAGATCCGCCTCCATTACTATTAAAGACGCCTACGGAAACTAAGCGCGCCGATACCTTCTGGGAACCAGTCCCAAAGCCGCTCCATTATCACGCTTGCAGACACAGACGAACGGCACCCATCCCTCCGCCGCCTCCGGACAGACTTTACTGATGACCCCTCTGACTGCCACCGCCATGTCGGTGCCCGCTACGCCCATCGCCGAAAAGATCACGCTATTCCAGAACGACCCCAGCTTCCTGCAAATGCACACGCCCGTAATGATGACCACACCCGCGCCCGCGTCCCTATCTTTTTATTCGACTGAACAGCCCCCCGACGATCAGCTGGATGGCATCGTCTCGCTACTGCCACCCCCACGCCGCGGATCCAAGCAGCTTTTGGAAAGTGATCTAGAGAGACCAAAAAGCTCCGTCATGCCGCCACACACTTCAGTACCAAATTTTCGATCGTAGGCGAGCCCACGGCTAATTTTGCTGCTACGCCTATAGGCGAGCATCTCTCTCTTTCGCGTCCTAGGTCTGCGATGTCGAACCATAGCCAACATTCGCAACCATTCCTTGAGATTGATTGGGAAAGCCCCCAAGATGAGACCGTGCCGCGGGACGAATATCCTCCTGAGAAACTGTCTCCTGTAGAACCACGTCACATATCATTATCTCGTCCTGGATCTGTAGTTTCGCTAGGAATAGTGACTATGTAGATATCCTTATTCTTGTCGTTTTCAGTTTTTGTTCCTGTTACCCCCAGTTACCACGGATCCCTTGTATTCCCATGCATGTACCTACATTTTACATACCCCAAGTCAAGCGTTTTCCCTCCGAAAATTTGTTGAGAGAACATATATGCGATACGATAACAGATGAATTAAAAGCATGGAAAACTAGCTAAAAAAGTGAACTATAAATACAACAATATTTAAGACAATGAAATGAGCAAAGCAATCATGCAAAACTATTTTCCACATCGGCGCTATCCTCGCCCTGCTCGAGATTGGCGAACTAGACGGGAAAATTAGCATCGAAAACATTAATAAAATAATAGACAATGCTTACTGTTAAGAAAGCGGCTGGGCGATGCTCTTCTGCCCAGAACAACAGAGGCGTATCCAGCGTCATTGCGTAGCTGATGTTGGGAGACCACAACTGAGTAAGTCCGATTCCATAATTCCACACTCGTCCTTCTGGCACCAGAGTCATGCCTAGGATACGATCTGACAGCAGTAATTGGACGCGCTCGGACATGTTCGGGTTGAAGCCTGGAGGATTCATAGAATTATCTTGATTCTTCCTTCCCCATTCAAAGCCAGGGACCGTCAATGAATGTGCAGATAGAGAAACAGATCCAGGCGTGAAGGATGCCGTCAAGCAAATCGACGATGAACCCCACTCTGGATGTTCTGCCATCAGCTTGGCTTGCGCAGAAACGTCGGTCGGTGACAGATGAGGAATTTCAAGTGCTTGAGTTTTGATCCAACCAAGCGGTTCTAGATCCTTCAGAAGGAAGTCATCTTTGGGAAGCTGAGATGGGAGTTCGACAGTGTTGTTGCTACCACGCTGCGGAACGAAAGCAATAGCCTATAGGAGTTTGATTAGATGAACTCACCATGTCATTACCTGAAAAGAGAGGACTTACTTTGACTTCTTTGACTTGCTTATTATCTGGTGGTGAGGAACCATAGAGGAAGGCTGCTACTTGGGTGCGAAGATCCGAAGCGGTGATAAAGGCGCGCAGAACGTTCTTTGGTAACACATAAGTGAACGAGGCTGCATCATCTTTGACATCATCATTTGAAACATAGATATGTTGCAGACGAAGAGGAAGATGCGTCGCGGAGATTGCACGGACACGCCAATCGGATTTACTGCTGAAAACCTGTTGTTCGTAGTTGGTCGCTAATAGGAGTCAGATAAATGAAGCTTTAAGTGAATATCATGTCACTTACTGGTAACGGTTTGGATGGTGTCTCCATGAACATTGGTGGTTTGTCTAAAAGAAGGGGTCAGATTGAGTTCGTACATAATATGACTCATAAGTGACTCACGTTTGCACAGCAGTAATTTGACTTTGAGCTTCGGTACTCTTCTCTAACTCGGCCATTTGTTGACGTTGTACAGAAGGAGCGGCAATTTCTTGGCCAAGGATAATGTCCCGAACTTCGCTCACAGTTAGAGATGCGATGTTGACGCTGTTACGTTTGCCGAAATCCTGAAAGGTGGGTGAGTTAAATGAAAATGGGTCAATATGATAATACATACAGCCAGAATCAGTTCCTTCATGGCGATTTCCACCTTGATCCATTCTTCGTCGCTTAATGTTGGCCATACAAAGTGAGGCTCTGTGATAGTGGATTTATCGGGGTGGAGAATGATCTTGGCCTTCTCGTTATTGACATGCAGACCACGAAGCAGCAAGATCAAACGAGAGAATGCAGTGTAACTTGAGATCGACTTCAACCAGTCATCTATTCGATAAGTTGAAGTTAGAATGCGAAATGTAAGTTAGAAAAGATATAGCAACATACCGTAAAGACTGAAGAGGACCATTTGGGGTTGTGTAGCCCTCAAAATCAAATCTCCAAACTTCTCCATCTTCATGCAAGCTTGGAAAGGCAATTGCAGTTCGCTTCCTTTGATGACAATGTTTGGGAAATCGAGAAGATGGACCTCAAGAGGATCTATACACAAATAGAGTGAGTACGGAATTGAATACAAACATATGATATCGACGCACCTAACATGCCCTTCCGCGTAACGATAACCTGTTTAGGTTGTTCTTCAACGGGAAGTGAACGAACCAGTGCAGCCACTTCCTCTGCAGTCTTCCATTTGGCCAATTGACCCAGACGTTTCTGACCGGCCCAAACACTTGTGTGAATAATCTTCAAGAAAAGTTGTCCCGAGCGAGGGTTGAAGATAAAGATAGCGCCGTCTATATCAAACAGTTAGAACCTTCAACTTTATATAAAATGACAAAACGTACTGATAGGTTTGGTAGTCAAATTTCCTTCGAATGTTTTGTGGCTGTTGCATGATAGTTAGTAGGGTATATGACAGAGAATTAAGGCAGAATACGAACATTGTCACTCGATAAACGTTCGTATCATCCACAAACCCTATATTATTAATTAGATCGATAACATCGCTGAAGAAGGGAAGATAACGCACAAATGATTTGGTTGGAGAACAATTCAGAATAGTTCTGTCAATCCAAAGTTAGTGACGGTCCAATAAATCAGACGTGAATGAATCAATTACCTGGCTGTTGAGATAAGGTTCCGTGGGCTCCGAAGAATACAACTGCAACCCCTTGCGGATACGTTCGCGCAACACATGGCATGCGGGGTTTGCTTTCATGATCTTTGCCATCGCTTGCTGGATCAGAGGCTTCATACCAGGGAACCAATTGCCGTAGGCCGACCACAAGTTATAGGCAAGATCCATGCCAATCATGACACCAGTGGGCGAGGGGTAAATACTCATGGAATCGGAGACCTACGAAGAAAAATGTGAGTTTAGTTCTGAATATCGTAAATGATAAACTTACATAATCCAAGAACTTCGCCCGAGTGTATCGTTCAATGTCGTGGGTGTCGAAGTCACCCCACCTGAGCTGCACATCTATCCAGAACTTATTGCTGGTTGTACCATCCAAAACATCCTTGACGTCGGTTACAAGGGACGGTCGCGAAATGTTCCACTAGAGACAATGTTAGCGGATACTAAAAAGAAGTCACAAAATTCTTCATACCTTGTACGCTGAGAACAAGAGAATGTCCGCACAAGAAGAGTTCATCTTGTAACTCTTACGAGGATGGATGGTTTCTTTTTGCACGGTTTCGATCTGTAAAGGTTCCAGCTCTTGATCGAAGACTTGGCACTGTTGTCAAATTTGATTAATCAACAGCAGTCCGAAAGAGAAATCATAAGGACTTACCAGATCCATGACAACACTTTCGTGAACTAGAAAAATGGTTAGACATTGTAAGATTTAGTCGAATGAAGAAATACATACTCTTCTGCCACAAATGGGCTCGGAATATCTGGATCAAACTGATCTTCAAAGTGGGAATTTTACCGTGCCTGCAAAAAAAGATGAGACAATGAAGAGAATTAAATGAAAGATAGAACTTACATGAAGATACCAGTGAGATCGAGCTGCACTTGGAAACCAACGTAGACGTTTGCACGATTGATAGTAGGGCTCCACCACAGGGTGAAACGACGATTTGGAATTTGGTTCAGACCAGAACGTTGAGCATTGGTGAGCTTTTTGTATCGCATGGATTCCTCGAAACCCGAAGCCTTCTCCCAGAACAAACCTGGAAAAAATGAGCATTAGATATGGATGACTCAGGCATGGATGACTCATGAGATTAATAACTTACCCTCCCAGGTTGGGAAGTAGGTACCCTTGAACAGAGTATGCTCCAAGATACCTTCCACACCGCCAAGAGCTGCGATGACATCCACGCGATAATTGTTGAGTTGCCACAATTTACCATCGTGTCTTTGTGAAGTCCACCAGAAAGGATTGCTGAGGAAGATTGTCAGAACTAAGAACGCCAAAATGAAACTAGCTGAGATGCTTACTGTTTCAATAGTTGATATTGTTTCCAGTCAGTGCGGACACGCCAGCCTCGGTCATAAGCAAGACTATGTTAAGATATAGATTAGAAACGCTGATAACGAGCAACGAAATATTCAATACTCACGTGTGGCGATCCTTCTGGAATAACGTGTTGATGCGCGGAATACCACGATCCCAACTATCCTCGAGATCTTCTAGAGTAAGGCGACGATTCTGGGCATTGGCTTCCTTTCGCTTCAGCGAGTACTCTGACCAAACACGAGCAGAGTCCAAGAATTCAGCTTCCCATGGCTGGAGGTAGCGATAGAGATTGGGAATGAGTTGATCTTCCTCATGAGTCATTCCAGCACGGAAGTGCGTCACGGCCACATCTGTTTGCTTCGACCATCGAAGATCGCTCTGAGGGATCAAAACATGACCCATTGACAACATTCCGAGGCCACCCAGTTCCTGTGAAGTGAATGGTAATCAGAAACCATGGAAAGAAAAAGTAAAGCACATTTATTTACCTTTGGAGTATAGAAGACCACGGGAGGGAAACGCGAAGGCATCTTACTGTTCAAGCCAATCTTCACACGAGTCTGGATCTTATTTTCGGCCTTGACTAAGGAGTCCAAAAGTTCGTTGGTGTGGATGACGGCTTCACGGTAATAGGTCATGAGACCAATGAGGGCTGTGTTCCACTTGTTAACAATCTTCGAGAATGTGGTTGATCCAGAGCTCATAAGAACTTGTCGGATTCTGTTGTTGAATTGTTGGACACCTAAATATTGAAATGAGCAAATATCTTTTATAGGAATAAAGAATATTGATTTTACCTTCATCTGATACACGGAGGAAAGCTTGAGCGGTCCTTTCCTTGGTCTGCTCATTTGTCAAGTTCCAGACTGCATCCTTTAGAGAGAACTGCTCTCCCGACATCGTCCTAATTTTCGGAAGGATACGAACTTCGAACCCACACATCGAGAACAAGAGCTGAGGATTGTTCTGGGAGTAAACACTAACGAAAGTGTCTTCCCATTCAATTGTTGTCAATGATCGTGGCAAACGCTGCTTGATATTCCAGAACACGGCGCGACCGAGATTGACATCATGCTTGATCAACCGCATACGGCAATCGCGAGGCCAGCAGCGCTTGTTGTTGTAGCCAATGACATTGTTATTGGTAGGATCGGGATTGGCAGAGAGGTAGCGTTGGATCAGGTCGCGAGCTTCGTCGGCTGTGAATCGGAAAAGAATGTGCAAGCGGTCGACGTATCGAGAGTAGAGTCGAATAGGATGGCGCGTCTCTGTAGCGGAATCACGGTATTGCAGGAAATTGTTTGGCATTTGTGGAGGACCAGCCATCTCGCTAGCGCGCTGCAAGCCGAGGATGAGAAGATCTAACACCAGACCGTAATACTGGAAGACAAATGCGGAGAACTGCAGGCCACGAATAAGACCAAATGCATTCGTGTGGGCCATGTCCTTGTATGTCAAAGCTAAAAAAAGAAAATAGATAAGAGGCCAGACTTCCTCGAAGTAAAGACTATGACTCACTTGTATTGTTCTTGGCAGTAATGTAATCGGCCAGATTGTGATCCAGGATCAGGCGAAGAAGACGATTGAGAAGCGTCAGATCTATCTTTTCGTAGACCTTCGAAAGGACAGTTTCCATCATAACATTGCACTCTCCTTCGCTGGTCTCCCAAATATCAGTCAAATTGTTGATACCTTGGCACCACTAAAATGTCGGGTTAGTTTCGATTGACTTGATTCAATATGCATAGTATAGTACCTTGTAGACGAGAAGTGCGGAGGCTCGGTGTCAGCTGGCTTAATCCAGGCAGGGAACAATCCACGTTTATCGGCTCTAAAGATTTCATTAGCATTCTTTCATATTGACAGATGACCAGGATTGACTTACTCAAAGAACAGGAATTGATCAAGATAAGCATCGGTAATCTTCTCGACAGGTTCGA
>JACGCK010000297.1:0-48082 GCA_014925825.1 Pholiota molesta
TCAATCCAAAGTTAGCTAGGTGTCCGATCGGACGAAAGAATATGACAACGCACTAGTAGTCCAAGTTGTCCTTGTTCATTAAACGCCTCATCTCAGCCAGCCGATCTGTGGTATCAGGCTTCGCTCTGATGGAGTCCGTATCATTGATTTTGCGCTCGAAGGCAGAGCCACAAGGGTGGCAGTGGAATCTTGCGGGTAGAGCTCGTGGCCCATGAGCGGGGGACGTGGTTTTGGGGCCGTTGATCGACTGCTAGTGGTCCGCTGTGTGTCCCCTCTGGTCAAGCCCGAAAGCTTGCTGCCTTGACTGGTTTGAGTGCGCTGCGAGTCCTGGGTTTTCTGGGTAGATCGGCTAGCTTGCGTCGATCTCGTGTCCCGTCTCACGACGCCCTCGTACAGCGGCAGATTGACCTGCGAGCCCGTTTCTCGCTCATCTCCGCCTCCTCTTCCGCTTCCTTCTGCTTGTCTTTCTTCCCTACACCCCATCCGTAGCCCCACTTGGACGAGGCCGTCGATTTTTTGGTTCCAGTCATCGTGTTGGACCGTCCAAGTTTCCCCTTCTCGCCCTTCTGGAGCACAGGTAAGACAGAAGGTAATTCGTCGTACTTTTCCGAGTCAGAGTGGAAGTCAGGCCATCAGCCGAGGCAAGCGTAGATGTAGGGGAATAGGCGGCGTGTCGGACAGCTTTGGCGTCCTGAGGAACAGGGGGAAGAGGCAGAGATCGGTTAGACGAAGACCATGAGAGACGTCGCTTAGGCTTCGAACTTGAAAATGGGAAGCAGATGGGCGGCGGTGGTGGGGGAGGAGGAGGTGGCGCCATGGTGGTTGCGGGAAAAGGGAGAGGAAGCCGACCAGCGAGTTCCTATAGAGGTATCCTGTGAACGCACACGAGGCAGACGGTGAACGGAGAGTTGAAGCCCAAGGAAAGCCTCAAATGAGTCGAGAAGTTTGCATCAGCTGAACAACACACCAGCACGTGCCATCAAACTCTGTATCTCCCCTTTTGCGGGCTGCTGCCGAGCGACAGCCTTACTTGATCCAGCCGATCAGTTCTCATCAACGACTTCGCGCTAAGCCCCAAGGCGCGCTTACCCAGGAATGTCGCCACTTTGTGTCTGGCCTTCAGTACAGCAGCGACATTCCAAATCGATAAATATAGCAGCGCACTGCACTGTCGTGTAACCATCTTTGGGACAGTCGCTCTAAGATAACAACAGGGGCCCATTTAGGGCCCATTTGAGTCGCACATCTGGGACCCGTGGGGTATAGTGCCCGTATCCGATACGGCGAATGAGGGCTTGGGGTCGGATACTCGGGGCTTGTCTCCGTCTTCGTTATCCGGTGCAGATCATAAGATAGTGGTAAACACTGTATACACTGCAATGCTCAGCACGCAGTTTGTGGAATGCACACCTATCACCTATGAAGAGTTTCTAGAACGTGAATGAATGGTATGAACGATGAAATGACTCAATACGTTGGCCGACGTGGAAGCTCTGAAAACCAGGGAGCCCAGAGCATTTCAGGGAAGGGCTTGAGACGATACGTTAATACATGCAGTAAAATGCGGTGACGCAAGCGTTGAGTCAATTGACTGCGCATTAACATGCAGGCTTACATGAATTTGCTGTGAAGGGCGATGTTGTCCATTGTCATTACTGAGAATGAAAGTAATGTTGATGTTGTCAATTTTTTCCGTACAAACTGCTTTGCGGCCCATTTGGCATAACTTACCTTTGATGAATGAGGTCCTTCCCAGTACTTCTACAGAGGTAATGTTATTTCCTTCACAGCCTATCGTGCTGATCGTCGGACCTGAGTACCACTTCATGACAATTCAAACAGTGAAAGGGTTCGGGAATTCACCTCCGAGATAGAAGGATAAACAAAGGGATCCGTTCCGGAATCGGTGGAGAATCGGTGGAGTAGCTCAAGAAGTTATACGTACAACCCTACTGTCAGTCGGAGTCAGCGCCAAAAATACTCACTCACTGATTCGGTCGATCGACCGGTGATATTTTCTTCGGAGAAAACAGTCTTCTGGCTCAGCGGCCCTCAATTCTACAACGGAGGAAACGGGGAAGGAAATATGGGTAAGAGTACAAGCCAAGTTGTCGAAGTCGGCAACCGAGGACTGCATCGTCTGATTATCTGTTATTCCGCAATTTTAGAACTTAAAGA
The DNA here is from genome assembly GCA_014925825.1 of Pholiota molesta. NCBI lineage: Eukaryota > Fungi > Basidiomycota > Agaricomycetes > Agaricales > Strophariaceae > Pholiota > Pholiota molesta. The sequence goes on from JACGCK010000297.1 coordinate 2,179, forward strand.
AGGTGCAGAGAAAATGCGTAGACTGACAAGACGATTCAAGCTTCACCCTGTATCCAAAGTGTCAGAGAAATCAGGCTTATGATTGTCACTTCCTTACATGCTAGATAATATGCGCATATATTGACTTGACTGCATCAATAGGCGACCACAGAACAAAGGGTATCGACATTAGCAGAAGACCTGCACATCGAAGAAGGTGAACATACCTTTCGAGCCCGTGTTCTCTCATAGATAGCCCCCATGGTTTTCAATGCATTTTGTTGACTGAGACGGAGCAATGCCACAGAGCGCACATATTATGCCGGGAACATTGGACCTAATAGGTCCCCGAAGACGCACGAGCAGGTCGTAAATAACCCAATAGTTGTAGTGTATCTTGCGTCCTTTTCAAAGAGGAGATGACTCAACTCAAAGAGGCGCACGAGCCCAGACTTGAGTCGTTTTGAAGAATAGCCCATCCGTTCAAGGTCGATCGGCTATTAGTGTCGCAGCCCAGTCCTTGAGGCTTGATTTTGGCGCCTCATGTCTATTTCCTCCAGAAACCAGACCAGAAGAGTGAGAATCCCTGAGATAGAAGAATAGGTGCCAATATGAAGCTGCGGTTGCCACTGGGTGGTAGATGACGGCGCGTACCAAGGGACGGAGCTTGGGTAAGCCGAAAGTTGTAGGCGCTCGTATGACGTAGGAAAGAAAATTCTCACGCTCGATTAAAGGGGTAAAACTATTGCACATTGAGAACGCGGGGAACGACAGAAAGTGATATATGTACTTATAGCCATATTATAGTGACACTATGTACAAGTAGATTTATTAAAAAACAACGTTGTAGAAGTAAAGAATGGAAGAGCTATAATGTACGGAAGATAATAGGGAATGAGGCACAATTCCATCTCTTTCGGGTGAATACTCCAAAATTTAAAAGCGAACACGAGTAAATTGAGAAATGAGAAGTACCATTTTGAGTAACATGCCCGCAGGGAGGCATTGAGATGGAAGTTTCAACGCTGCTTTCCGTTTCCTATCTTCAAATTTTTAAGAAGGATGGGGCGCTGGTTGCAAATTTTGTATTGCACCATAATATTATGTATGTGGCAGACCTTGCCGTGGTATTGGGACGTATAGCTGAGAATATACAAGATCCCGACGCTCCGCCAACGGCAAGGCGACAAAATAGTCATCTATGATAGAAATTACGCAATGTGATTATCCGAAGTGAGTGTTTGCATGTTGGACTTTCAAACAGATGTGGGGCCCGAAGTATTCAACAGTAGATAACAACCTAAAAAAAAAAAACTTCGTCGTCCTATGTTTTGATGATTCCATAAAGTCTGAACTTTAGATGTTTCCACGTCCATTCCGTGGAAGTAGATCGATGGAGTTACACAATATACCTCGGAGGCCCCTCGATGTGCGTTTACGGTAAAGGATCGCCATTAAGGGTAGCTGCTTGGCATGGATTCATTCAACGAAACGGCTGCTTGGAGCTCATTAGCTTTATTGAGTCTGACTGATAATTATCGGCATCCGAAATCTCCACAATCATCCACCCAAATTGTCATTGACGGTGGCACTTATCAGAAGCTGTTCAACTAGACGGAAGAAAGTCGGACATGAAAACAACGAGGTGGATACTCATAGCCCGAGCGATTGTATTCACTTCGCCTTCGCCTTCTTAGAGTACGACGCGATGCGTCGGGCGTAGGCGGGAGCCCATGTGCTCTCATCCGCAGAAATAGATGACGGGTTCGGGATTCCCGGCTACAGTACCGCCTACTTAACTGCTTCAGGAGATGAGAATATCAGTGTTATCGTTCGGTAAAATGACAGCTCGAAGATGAGTAGAGGATATGAGACCGGACGCCGTTGATTGAATGGACTGTTGAACAGTGTATTTACAGTCCAAGGATTACCCTGTGTATACTACCTGTGCGATATACTAGAGATTGACGCCTTTGGTTCGGAATTACGACATTCTACGTCTAATAAGCTGTCGGGATTGAAGATAAATTCAAGTCTGAAGCCCATGGGCGCCACTTTGGGTGTACTTTCCCTTAAGGATAAAATGCCCATATAGAGAGTCCCAAGACAAACAACTCATGATCAGCAAGACTCAGAGCTATTTATGATTGAGGGTGATCATGGTTCACGCCAGAGAGACTATAGATATTACAGACTATACTGTAGAGGCGACATTGAAAAAAAGTTCTGATAGGACTTGTATAAATTTGACGTTCTGTACCCATTCACGGCGCGGTGCGTAGAGATAAACCGAATAGATCCAATTATCCAACTGAAAAACGCATCTGGCCCTGCAAACTGTGTACTGGTCGACATTACTATTTTGTTCAATTCCAATGAATGTTTTTTAAAAAGCTAAATTGCAATGCAGGTCGAATACAGGAGCTGGGGAGGAGCTGGGGATTTGTTCGAGGCCAATTCGAGGCAGGGAGTCGGCCCGGGCCTTCGGGTACGGATATCAAAACACGTGACTGCCCCTGCAAACACGGAACCAGATTTCACACGGTCGATATTATTGGACTGTCACCGTTCTCCTTTGTACATTCATGAGCAAAGATGATATCTTTAGTTCTGCAACTTCCTTCTGCTGCGTTACTTCGTGCTGCTACACTGGAGAATCTCCGGAACTGTTTGGGAACTGTCTAGGACGCGCGAATATCTGATTGCCTAGATCTGGGGACTCGAACGGTTTGACTTTGATTGTCAGGCAAGGAAGCCACAAGCTACAGCACCGCTCATCTAGGACCGCACGCAAAAATGGTGTATCACACCACTTGCTGGCAAATGGATATCTTGTTTGCATTTTGTGGCGCCTATCCGCTGATGCTCAAGTGTGATTCTCTAATTACCGACGACCTTCTTTGCACGGTTGAGCTTGTGCGTCCATAAAGACGTATCGTCCCGATACCGTCGACTATCCTGGGCGGACTAAAGTTTCGATCTTTCCTTCTAAAAATAATGTTGTAAATGTGATATACCGGGATAACTCCTCCTGCTTCTCGCCCCAAACGCGGCATCGGTCCAGATACATCCTTAATCCTCTTTCGGGAAGCGAGGCAAGGAGATTAAAGACCTGAGATAGGAAGCTGTGTAGTTGTCCTTCCTTCTCACCCTCTCCTTCAATCATGGTCGGTGGTCCTGCAGTAACCTCGCAGAATGCTGGATATCTTCATCTCGTCCCAGAGAACCGGCCATGGTACAAGAGCACTCGTTAGTACCTGCTTATTTCCAGTGACAGCGTTCTCAAGCTAATTCCAAACAAAAACCAAGGCATAATCCTTCTCAACATATGGATCTGTTCCTTGTGAACTGTTTCCGCACAGCTGTAGATATAGCGAAGAATTAACTGGTGTCTTTTTAACAGGCTGATCACCTCATCCACCAACGGTTACGATGGTCAGTATTTTCTATCATAGTCTACGCGGGCTCTTAATGATATTTTCGAACAGGCAGTATGATGAGTGAGACCGATTTTTATGGGGATCATTGCTGTTCCTTGAACATCGTCTAGACGGCCTCCAAAGTGTCGATGCATGGGAGAATGAATTCCAACACCCAGCCGGTGGAAAGGTATGTCGAACCTATGACGCACCTTATGGCTATCGACCTCTCACATTACGATTATAGTTAGGTCTATTCAATGCTATCCAAGTATAACCTACTGTTGCTATAATCTATTTACCCGCTGAATTCTTTTCACTGTAGAATATCGGATCTTTGGCTGCTTACCCTATCTCACCCTACATTACTGACGGTCTTGGGCGTCGTACTGCTATTTTCATTGGTGCTGCTATCATGGTGGTCGCCACTATTCTCCAGACGATCTCCCACTCCATAGGCATGTTCATCGGCGCTCGGTACGCTTTCATCCTTTTACTTGCTCCTTGCGCAACCCTTTCTCACGTGAACGTCTCTTCACTCTCCTACGGAACAGATTCTTGATCGGTTTCGGTCTCACATTCGCTTCTTCTGCTGCGCCTCTTCTCGTTACGGAAATTGCGTACCCAACTCAACGCGCTCAGGCGACCTCGATGTACAATACACTCTGGTTAGTACTATTTTCTACCGCGGTCACACGCCCAACCTTCGCTGGCGTCTTCCATATGAACAACCCACCTGATTGAACACCATACTGACCCAAAACAACTCCCTTCCTTTTTATAGGTATCTGGGCAGTATCATGTACGCAATGATCCCATAGACGAAATATTGACTATGCGCTGACCATACTGATGCTATCAGTGCGGCTTGGACGGTAAGAACCTAGTTGAAAGCAATGCGTAGGACTCGGAACTCATCCAGCATGCGCCGTTCGTTCTTAATTATAGACCTTTGGTACCTTCCGCATCCCAAACAACTGGGCATGGCGTATCCCCTCCGCTATTCAAGGCCTTCCGTCGCTCATCCAGATTTTCATTATCTGGTTCGTTCCTGAATCCCCACGTTGGCTTGTCAGCAAGGGACGGTGAGCCGCTCTATTCGTCTCTATAAACGGATTAAATATATACTGTATTGAATCATTTTTAGTGAGACTGAAGCCCTTGACACGTTGGCATACTACCATGCCGATGGGAACAAGTATGTGGACTGCACTATCTTTGTTGATGAGAGCAGAAATGAATGCTTGTATCAGGGAGGATCCGCTCGTTCAGTACGAATTTGAGGAAATCAAAGCTGCCATTGCCTTCGATCGTGAGGTTGCAGCTAACGTTGGCTGGACCTCTCTGTTCAAGACCCCCGGTAACCGCCGCCGCATGCGTATCATCGTTGCCCTTGCCTTCTTCTCTCAATGGTCTGGTAACGGTCTTGTGTAAGTTATCCATCTAGTCCAAAGTAATCTCACAAACTGATTCAACTCCATCAGCTCTTACTGTAAGAATCATTGTTCAAACTTTGCTTTCATAAAATGTTCAGTCTGACTAATTTTCCGCAGATCTCAACAAGGTCTTCATTGGCATCGGCAGTAAGTCATCCAAACGCTTCCCCTTTATGATGATAGGCCTAACATTCGTTTAAGTTACCGACCACGATACTCAACTTCTCATCGTAGGTTTTTCATTTAACCTTTGATAATAATAACTAAGATGTTTTTATCCATACAGAACGGGCTTTTGAACATTTTTAATTTCATTGTTGCCATCGTCGCTGGATTCCTTTGCGAACGAGTCGGAAGACGGCGCCTTTTCATGATCTCTACAATTGGCATGTTTGTGTTCTGGCTTCTTCAAACGATCTTTGTCGCCATCTATGCCCATAACAACAACGCGAAGGGTGTTGCGCATGCTGTCATTGGCATGATTTGTATGTGTTCAATCCGTACTTTGCATTCTATCGTACTAATTCAAGCTTTTGAACTCCCCTAGTCTTGTTCTATGGATTCTGTAAGTACCCTCTGGTCTATTCCTCCCTGAAATTTCACTAATTGTTCATATCAGACGATGTGTGTACAATAAACGTCCCAGTTTTCTACCATATTGACTTGTTTTCCAAAGATTGCATTTACGCCGTTGATCGTGTCGTAAGTCCATATCATGGCATCTGTCACTGATTATGTATACCGATCCTTGTTTTCTCTAGATATACCGTTGAAATTCTTCCTTACTCTATCCGCGCCAAGGGTTTCACAGTATTCAACTTCTCAATATCCGCCTCTATTATCTTCAATCAGTAAGCTCTCTTTCTAGGAACCCCACATATCATTCTGACACTATATATCCGAAGATACATCAACCCTATCGCACTTAACCACCTCGGCTGGAAATATTACGTACAACCTCATTTCATTTTTCTCCACGCTCGGACATTGATGAAGCCCTTTAGGTGGTGTACGTTGTGTGGATCGCGTTCGAAGCCGTTTTCTGCTACTTCTTTATCATCGAGACTAAGAATGTATGTCACATCTCCATCTATGTTCTACGCAAGATGATCAGCAATCTAACCACGGCTCATCCATTATAGCTCAGTCTCGAGGAAACTGCTGCGTGAGTTTACTACTTTCGTTATACCCAACATAACATACTGACGTTTCTTGTGAACAGATTGTTCGATGGCGACGATACCGTCCATGCCATCTCAGAAAAGGCTGCACAACAAGCTGGTATTTCGCATGCCGAAGATAAAGACAGCAGCCACAGCAAGGAGAAGATCGACACAGAGCACATCGAGTAAGAGATCTAACTACTTATGTTGCCGTTTTCTCCGCGTCGTGTGAGAACCAGTACAATTTTCAACTTATCTTCTGGGAATGGTCCAGCATGACCATTCCGTACATTTTGCTCTGAGTCTCCGTCATGCACAACTTCCGTGATGTTATTCGCAATGTAATATATCCCTGTATTATATCAACCACTACAAGAATCGATTCCATTTCTACCTGATGGTGAAAATGGTCTAGGTATAGGTCCATGGATATACCTACACGTCGGTGAATGTCCAGATCCGTTGTTATTGGTGTGTATGTGCATGAAGTGTGCCGTTAATTCCATCTACTTATCGCTCGACCTTGCATGCCACACCTCAGCACCTGTTTCCGCGGTGCCTTTCAGCAATGCTGCACATCTTGTAGAAATGTCCAAAAATTTGTGAATAAAAAGTCAATATTGTCAATACTGATTGGGATCGTATAACGTTGAGGAGCTATTCTCAATCTTTCTCTAAGATAATTTTTTGAATACAACTCTACTTCGGCAGCTCCCTTATAGGTACCCGTCATCTTCCTACTGATTCCTGAGCGCTGTACCCTAAAACATGGTATTGCAGTGCCAGGCAGTGCTGAACAAGATTCTGACTGATGACAGGCTGTCAGCGACCACCTGGGAGACTGAGACCACGAGTCCCAACTTCAGCCCAGAATAGATATCATGGTGTGAAATTTCCTTCCTTTTCAGCAGTTGAGTTTATTGTCCGGTGCCCTGATTCCGACGTCCCATCGGAGGAAGCAGTGAAGTCCATCTTATCTCCTAACCACCATTAGCCATTGGAGCATTTGTTGCGCACTGAAAGATTTGGACTCTTCAGTCAAAGTCTTTCATATGCAATGCTTCAAATCCGCGCTCGACGTTGGCTGATCTTGCCACTGGTTTGTGTTTTCTTTGATGGGACGTTGGTTGCCGGACAAGATCAGGTGCGTAACGACATAAGCGATAAACAATCTTTTCGTTTCCCACTTCAGTTGACACGACCTTCGTTCATTTGGTTATTCTCAGTCGGGACGATTGGACGTTGTGCGTTACATAACTGCTTTTCGAGACCGTCTCATCTCACCAGCGCCTTGGATTACGATAGTTGAAAGGAAATAATGGAGAAAACTCATGCCAGCTCAGAGACACCATACATTCAACCTGCAATTTAATTACACCTCCTCCATCTTTAAGTGAGTATCCTTCAGCTCCGAAATGGGTGCATATCTCTGAGCTTCTTTCGATTTTAGACGTCAGTCCTATCCCCTCGCTCTGCACATGGTAAAATTTCTGACCTCTCAAACTGTATGACATTCGGACTGATCGGAAAACCTATCAGCAACAAAGTATATTTCAATGTTTGGTCTGCATGTTCATATGCGACTGGAAACAGCACCCTGCCTATATTTCAGAACTGGACGCAAACGTGTACTAGCAAGAATGTCGATCTCGACAGCAGCACGGCCACAGCAAATACCAACGGAGGGCTTGGAATTGATATTCCGGCGTGGAGCTTACTGGACGTACCTGGCAATCGGGCTTTTGATATCCAAAGAGCAGTTTCTCGTGCGTATATTTCTGTGTTCGCTTCGAATGTTGCTGATAAGTCGATTTTATGTTTTAAAGTCGTCAGCAGCTCAACATCAAAGTGGTCCAAGTTTCAAATATTGGCCCCAGTCATCTCGGCTGTTGTTGCTGCCCTCATGACTTTCGTCTTTGTGTTCTACTGCAGGCCCCGAGCTAGTCAGACGAATTGGCGAGGCAGGATACATGACCTAATTCGCCCTGTCCCTAGAATGAAACCCCTCGACCCACCGACCATTGGAAGGAATTGGGCTATAGACGATGTTTACGAACCAACAAGAATACCGCCTCCGATGATCGACCCACTTTCTCCTATGGAAACGAACCGCATTACCGACATATCTAATCCAAACAACCCATCCGCACCCCCGTCGAAATATGACAGATTCAAATTGACTGAGATGACTGAAGATGCTGTTAGGTCGAACATTCCTGGGGGGAGGGCGTACCCATTCGCGCCAAGGTATCCTCTAAATAATCCCCATGCATCACAGCCACCTTCTGCCCCAACGTCTACCACCACCTCGCTCTTGAGGCGGCTTCCGAGAAATATTCGATTGCCGTGGAAACTTCGTCCTACGCCAATCAGGGTAATCCAGCCAAATGCTAGGTTTCGTGTGGATCATCGACAGGAATCGTTACAAAATATGTCGTCTGCCGGCACTCAGGACTCTATCACATCGTGGGGCCCAGAGCATCAAAGGGGATCGTTTGATGTGCACGAACATGAGGATAATCAAGAGAATATGAATGTAGGAACGGAAAACCAGACAGATGATCAAGTCTCTGACGAAGGGACGAGCTTGATATCGCAATCGCAAAGAGAGAGAATGAGCCTGCAAACCAACCAAGCTCATTCCAGCTCCATCAATTCACATGTGAAAGTAGTTGCACCGTCGAACAGCTCTTCGTCGCCGATGGATCCCAGGCCTGGCAGTAGTCCTTTTGTACGTTATTATGTTTTTGAACTATGAGATGACGCTAATCATTTATTGTGCCTCCTATATTTAAGCCTTTTTTGAATCGTAATCCTCCACCAGAGGTACCCCCACCACCAACCCAGCCAGCACCCCAGCCTCCGTCCGGACAAAGGACAGTTAGAAGAGAGTATAACATCGCCCAACTGCCCCCAGATCGACTAATGGCAACTATACAAGAGAACGAGTACCGAACTCCTTCACCATTATCTATCCAATCCATATCGCACAAGCCACGGCCGTCAATCGATAGCCCACGGCCCCTTCCGCAACCTGCAAATACCTCTCCTCTATCACGTTCAGACCTTCTGAGCGCACATCAGCGGTCCAACTCGCAGACTGGCTCGGCAAGTTCGGTCTACGAAGAAAATTCACTGACGGGATACGCAGCGAGCACTGGATCCCGACCTCCCCATTCGCGCTCAGGCTCTGGCGATAGCCAAGCGTCTCCCCACCGATCTCGCCCTCTACCCACGCATACGAACAATAACATTCCTCTCCCTAATCGAGGCATGCCGCAGAGCAACTACCCACCCCCTGCTCACCAACGCTCGGGCTCTGGATCGAGTTTTTCAGCGTTGTATCAGGATCCGTTCGCGCCGACTAGCCATGGTCGAGGACTGGATTGGGAGGCGGACGACGATGGAGCCAGCTTTTACCTTGAGCCAACGGAGTCCCCACGCCCTGTGAGAAGCCCATCGCCGGATGACATGCTAGGAGATCCAGCCATGCTTTTCCATCCTTCGGTCAGAGGGGCAGGGTATAGAGGAACACCGTATTAATAATTCCAAGGACAAATTTCAAAGATTGTTCAAAGACATATATTGAACGGACATGTATTGATTGGTGGACGTTGGTTGGACGGTTCTGTATAATCATATATATCGATTGGCTTGTATGTATATAAACGCTTCTACTTATATAGCGTGGACTATGTTGTAAGATAGTTCAATGATATCTGCTGTTTCTTCCGATATGAATGACGAGCTTGTGTTATGCGCACGAGAAAAGGTTTATAGTGGATTATGCAACCCAGCGTGTCGTTGGACTCATGACTTCATGGTGAATAAGTCGAAGCTAAATCCGCTTCAAATTCCTAGCTGAAATACACAGTAAATGAAGTTTATATTTCTATGTGCGATGTACAATAGTTTACCCTGTTCAAACAGGGCGCGACAAAGAAAGAGGAAAAAAGCATGGAAACAACAACTGAAACGGAAGGAAAGACAAAAAGAGGATTTCGACTTATATGTATTGTACTTCCTATCCCTATTGGAAATTACATGGATACAGCAGCAATCTTGCGTGGAGGGGTGGTGCGATGGTTATGTGGGGTTCGTAAGGTCGTGAGTCATGACCGTGAATAAGACGAAGAATCTATGCATGCAGTAAGAAATGGGAAACGAAAGATTCTACCGCCGCATCTAATCCACATCCATCTCCGAGGGGCCCTTGTCCGCGCCCTCCCCGGCTGGGGGCTGCTCGGCGGCAGGTGGCGGCGTTTCTTGTTTGGGCGTCTGCGTCCCAGCGGGCGCGGGGGTGACGACGGGCTTGGGCTTGGGCTTCGTCAGGATGGGGATGGCGAAGTAGATCACCTCGTCGCGCTTCTTCTCGATCTCCGCGCTGGTCAGGATGGGGTCGACGTTCTTCGGCCGCTCGCTCTGCCTGACGTTCTGGTCCTCGAGCCACTTCTGCACCGTGGCCACCTTCTCGACGACCGCCTGCTTGTCCTTCTCGTCGATGTGTGCGAATTTCTCGTCAGAGGACGTGGCCTGCGACATGTAGTTGTTGAGCGTCTCGCGGAGGTTCGCGATCGCCTTCTTGCGTTCGTCGACTTCACGGTAACGGAACGCGATGGGGTCGCCCATTTTCTTGAGGGCATCGAGGCGCTCGACGTAAGCAGACTTGGTTGCGTCTTCACCCTCCTCCGAGTACAACCACGCCTCGGCCTCAGAGAGACCTTGAAGCAAGGCAGATTTCTCTTCGGGTTTCGCGAATGGGGCATAGCGGTCCTCAAGCTTGCCGCGCATGTCATATACGTACTCCTCCAGGGCGTTTTTGGCGTTCTCGGTATCCATGACGAGCTTGTCAGCGGCATGCAGCTGGCTCTCCAGCTCCTTGTACTGCTCAACGACGGACTTGTCCAGCGAGGAGTTGGTGGCAATGAAGGGGATCTCCTTCTTCCTCACCACACGCTTCTTCTTCGGCGCGGGCGCGGGGGCATCGGCGGGCGCATCCACATCCATCGCGGGCTGCTCTTCCTTCTCCTCGATCTCCTCGACATAGGCGTTCTCAAAGGACATGATGCCGTGGAGGTTCAGCCTTGTCCTCAGCTTGACGCAAGTGGCATCACCGCTGGGCGCCACGGGAACCTCCTTAGCGGTGAAGGTGCCGATCCATGGATTGATGGTGCCAGGAAGGAGCGAGGGATCAGCGTACGCGGCCTCGATGGTGAAAGGTTCTTTGCGGTAGAACGAGAGCACCTTGGTGGAGGGAATCGAGTTGCCTTGGGGGAAGACGAGCAGCTCGGTGTCGTCATCGGGGTCGGTGGGGGTCGCCTGCCATTGGGTCTTGATGGGGTAGTGGTTGATGTCGTTGACGTGGAAGTCGCGCACGCGGAAGACGGGCGAGAGCATCGCGCAGGCAAAGGTGGCACCGCGCGCGATGGCCTCGTCCTGGTTGAGCGTGAAGGAGAGTTGCTTTCCAGGGAACGCGTCCTGGATGCGCTTGCGCACGGCTGGAACACGAGTGGTGCCACCAACGAGCTCGATCGCGTCGATCTGATCAAGAGTCAAACCGGATTCGGCGAGAGCACGTTCAAGGGGCGCAGGAATACGAGCGAGGAGGTGTTCGATGAGGCCCTCGAGCTCATCGCGTGTGAGCTTGGAGGTGGCGTCGACATCGTTCATGATAGACTCGACGTTCAAGGGCGCCTCGGCATTGGCAGATAGCACCTTCTTGATCTTCTCGCAGCCAGCGGTGAGACGGAAACACGCCTTGGGATTCGCCATGACATCAATCTTGTACTTGGTCTTGAACTCGTGTGCAAAGTGCTCCACAAGGGCGTAGTCGATGTCACGGCCACCCAGGTTGGGCTCGTAGGCGGTGCTCTTGACGGTGAGCTGGCCCTTGGAGAAGGAAACGACGGCAACGGAGAAGTCGGCGTGTCCAGCATCGACGAACACGACATTGCGAGGGTTCTCGGCCTCTGGGAGGTCAGATTTAGTGATTCCGTAGCCTAGGGCGGTGGCAGTGGTGTCGTTGATGAGACGGAGGACGTTCATGTTGGCGATGGCAGCGGCATCGATGATCGCGCGGCGTTGAATGTCGGTGTACCATCCTGGCACGGAGATGACCACATCGGTCACTGGGGTTTTCAGTTCAGCGCCCGCGATATCGCGCAGCTTGCCGAAGTACATCGCCACGAGCTGTGAAAACGTGTACTGGGCCTTCTCATAACGGTAAGTAACCTGTAAAGGCGGTGAGGTGAGGTTCCATCTACAAAACAAGTGTCCGTACCTCTGCTCCAACAGTCCCGTTAAGTTCAATCAACTTTGCGTTGATGAATTTTTTCTCGACATTCTGGACTTGCGAATCGTTCAGCGTCCTTCCGATCATGCGCTTGAGCGACCCGATTGTGTTTTTGAAGTTGGAGGTCTCCTGGGTCTTGGCAGCCTCGCCGATGGCGCGTTGTTTGGGGCCAAAGGCCACCAGAGATCTGTCGAAGCATGAGGTCAGCACCAAAATTGCGACCGAACCACTCCAACGATACGCACGGTGTTGCGCGATTCGAGACCTCATTGGTGATAATATCGATACCGCGATGTCTAGCGACACCGATCTGGACGGCAGCTGTGAGCGATATGGGCTGATCTGAGGCGCGCCAGACATACCTTTGAGTGTAGAGTTCCAAAATCGATACCGACGACAGCCATTGTAATGAAAGTTGGAAGGAAGTTGGATAAGAATTAGAAAAGAGGATTTGAGGTCGTTGATCGAAAAGATTTTGACCTTCCTTTTGTGTCAAATCACGCTCTCGGCACATCCCTTTCACGATCATTCCAGAGCCTTCTATCGCTTTCGGGCACCATTCTACGGCGTTCACTCCAAATATACATCCAGGACCTTAGTTTATACATCTTGCATGCCATTAAAATCTTGAGTTAATCGCTGAGGATGGGTTAGGCAAGATCAATCGTACACAACGAAAGGAAAGGCAATTCGAGGTTGCACAAGACTTGCATTTTCGGCGCTTTATTTGTCGAAAGAGAATCCATGATTTCACTAGGCTACCGTTGAGGGTTTTAAGCTTAAATCCAGGCCATCCAGCCTCACGAACAAACTGTGAAGATAAAACAGATGCCGAATAGGATCAAATACCATACTGAAGGTTAGAACCATTGCAAGATCATTGACATGAATAAATATTTCAGATTCTCAACGCGATCTAGAATCTGGCAACATCTTTCGAATCGACCCATATTTCAGCCAGAAAATGAGATACAAAGAGAGCACCATAAATCTCAGCCAATGAAATATTCCTGGAATCAATCGTCATCTAGGCCATATATCAATTTCAAGGCATCAGGTCCCGTTCGAAGAGCTGCTCAAGAAACGGATAATGAGAACATGCTCCGGATTAGAGCAACAAAGGAGCGCTCACGATCATTCAGAGGAATAAACACAAGTGTTCTGATGCCCTTCACCGCCCAGAGAGTCAACGTATTTGCCTTACACAGATCGGCTCTGTGAAATGGCTCCCATCGTTCCAAAATTCTCCTAGCGCGTGCACGAAATTTATGCGTCGCATCTCCTGGAAAGAATTCCGCTGGAAAGCGCGCCAGACGATGAAGAGCCAAATGGAGCCCCGAATTCTGAAAATCACTAAGATCAGAAAGTTTGCAAGTATAACGGACCTATGTTGCCTACATAGAGATTTCGCAGTTCGCAAACCTCGAGCTCGTGTTTTTCTATATCCGCAAGGATGGTATGGAGGCGTACTACCGAGAACCGAAACGTACATGTATGATTGCCAGATCCTCGTCGAGGAATACGAGGCGACTTCAGCGGAGGAATCTGTTCGTGCAGTTCCTTGCACCATCGCGATAAAGGTATGGGATCATGATATTGGGAGGTGAATGTTGTTGTCCAATCATTCAGGTATGCCCTGGCGTTGCTGAGAAGAAAGAAGCCGTCGTCTTGAAGAATTAACTGCACATTGGGAGATGGGATCCGATTGAGCTTATCGCGTAACATATGTGTCGCATCCTTGAGGAGGGAAAACATTTGACCCCTGGTTCGAAAGTTCAGTGGGGAAAAGTTGGTATGGACAAGTAATTGTTTTAGTGCCGGAAACAGAATATTGTGGGTGGTGAAGTTGGAAGAATGATAAATCGAAAGGAAGGTCGACGAGAGAGTAGTATATGGGTGTAGATCAATGTCGAGTTCTTCGAGACTAGGACAAAGACGTAGAAATGATAAAAAATTCGATGGATCGAATGCCCGTGAGCGGTAATAAAGCTTCTTCAAATTGGCGAAAGGCGTAGAAAGGTGCGGATAACGGACGTTGACGACGGTGAGAAAGATCCCGGGTATGTCGCAATAAGAAGGCTCGATCCGCAAGGTTTGAATAGCAGGATAATAAAAATGTGTCAAGAGTGCGCTGATGCTCTGCTCATGGTGATTGTGTGGAGGGAAGTTCAAGCGAACATGGATAACTTTTGCTGGGATCGAGACTTGCTGGGAGATGCCTATCGTATCTGTAGACCGAGGCAAAATATCATATTGCAGGTTAGCCACGTCCAACCTTTCCAGATTCTTCGCCGAGGAGAGTACATCATTCAAATTGCCTCTGGATCCACGAGTTGCTGCAGTCTCGCTATATGCGTGAAGCTGGGACCATGGCAAAGAGAGGCGAAGGGGATGCGTACCCATCACAGCGACGTCTTTGAGAGCAGGGGCATGCGCGAAACCATGGATTTCACTATCCGCGTTGTGATTTCCTCCTAAATCTAGAACAAGTCTCCGGAGGCGCGGAAAGGTGATGGAGCCTGGGCCCGAACGCCCTGCTTCGCAGACAGCGCAGAACGTGTTCACAGTTTTTGGGCTCGATACCATCGTTAGGGTGACGATGCGGGAGGCTTGCATTGCAAGAAGACCCACGAAGGGATCTCGGAAAGTGTTATATGCAATGGCAGGAGATGCATACAGCCATAAGCAGAGGCCTTGGCCTTTTGAGCGATTCAAGATCTCTTGGAGGAACTCAACATAGCTACTTGGATTTTTTGGCTTGAGCGCCTGCTGGCGATTTCCGATGGCGGTGGTGAACGAGGACTCCGGGTCTATCAAATTAACAAACCCTAGAATCGTCCATAATTGAGGAGTATCAAGGGCAATGATTCTCCATCGCTGGCAGACCTGTGAAAGGCGAAACACGTCCAAAGGCCGGTTCTTCCATGTGGGGCGTTGATTGCTCCAGGTAGGCTCGAGATCCGGAAGGCAATGAATAAAGATAAGAGCAAGAAGCTCGCTAGGAAGAGATAAAAGAGGAGAAAGAATTCGTTCGTGTTTATGTATGAATTCTTGGACGTTTTGGCGGAGTTTCTGGGTTTCTCGGTAAATAGCGTCCTGAGTCGAACTCGTGTATCGAGGAACGCTTCTAGCAAACTTATTTAATCCTCTTTCCTTGTATTTAGCTAGTGAAATTATTTCCTGGATACTTTGTACTTCTTCCTCTGTGGGCGGAAAATTGTTTTCCAGAAGATGCGGAACAGGTGAGATAAGTATATTCTGCTCTGGCACTGCAAGTTGCCGAGGCGCGTTTCTGGGAGGATGCATTTGCCGATTTTTGAGCCGGTCCTTGGAATTCATGTTGGAGAAGATACTATGGCGATATCAAGTGGGGGAGATCGATGTGATGATCCGTCGGTGAAGAAGATATTGCACTGGGTGACTCAGTTATTTATTTTTAATCTGACAATGACCGGAGTGTGGCCTTAATTCTTGCCACTTAATCACCGCCGGGAAAACTCACATGCACGGAATGAGGTGAGATATATCGATCCAGTTAATGTAAGTAGGCTATTACACATATACTTACTGAGAGAATAATTTGACGCATCCATGGAATGACATGCATAGAGTCGGCAATTTCGACGATGGAAGTGCGCAGAGTAGCTGAAGTGTAGCGCCCAAGTGCTTACCTTGCTATTGGACGGTAGTATTATTAGTACATGTTCTGCTCTATTTTCTGAGTCGGTTTGGAGAATTCGAGGAATTTTACATCCAATGGTGTCCATGGATTCAAGTCTCAAGTCGATGTTATATAACCTACGTGACTCGACTCATTGACGAGTAGAATCTCATACACGTGTACGTACTACTACGTAGGTGACTTAGGTAAAGCAGCATATCTCGACCGAGGCGTCGACCCTTTATTGCAGCGGTTGCAAACCTATTGTTTCTAGTGGACAGTCGAACTTGAGTATGCCGATACATCATAAGCACGGGAAGAAACGAGAAAATTGCTCGCTTTGTCTGGGCACCTCGGCAGGCAGCCATACTTTATTGTTATATTCCAGTTACTTATAACAATCTTTTGCAATAGCGATGATAATAACGTTAACATAAATGGAGGCTCCGAGTCGGATCAGTTAGTGACCTTGTGCGCATACGATTTTCAGAAGGCTGACTTCGGACTTTTGCGGTTCCGGCGAGTCTTTCCTTCTGACCATTACATACTACTAGGCCCCAGAGCCGTCCTTTCTTGCTTTCAATCCATACAGTCCTAGGATTGTCGTTATCAGCACCGAGCAGCGTGAGTGCTATCAGTCAGGTTCCGGCTTCTGGCGCTGATCAGTCAGGGTCTCGCTAACATTAGGCCCACCGATGTCAACCAGGCAAAACAAGAAGCAGCGCAAAGGACGCAATAACGCGAACAACCGCGAACGGACAGTGACCACACTCACGGAGGACCCAAACACACACTACTTGATACCTACGCCCAGCGAAGAGCCCGCCGGGTCTCACCTAGCAACACAGTTTCCGGGAGCAGGACCAGTTGGAGGGAAAGTGCACAACATGTCCATGGGCCCACAACCTTATCAAATACCCGGTAATTTTGGTTTCGGATATCCTACATCTTTCGCACCTATACAGCACTCCACCATGCATCAGCACCAGCAGCCTCAACCTCAGTCATACTATCCATCTTCGCCTTCGTCCCAACCATCTGCAAAACCCGCTCTGCCACCTGGCAAAAACGACCTTGAGATCCTTCAGAATCTCAAGAAGATCATTAAAGACGGTCAGCATCCATTCTATCGTGCTGTTCCATCTCCTGCTGCGCTGGCTAGTCTCTACAAAGGGACCATACCGACAGAGGCTCAACCAGCGACTTCTATTCCATCTGCCTTTCCCTCATCCAACGAAGCCAATGGGAAACAGTCGCTCATTCAGGAAAAGGATTCGCGACCTACGTCTGCGAATCGTGCACGGAGTCAAGAATTGAATAATGTGCGTTAACATTTCCATCTTTCCAAAAGCAGTACTGATGCGAGACACAGGTATCTCAGAGTCAGCAGTTCAAGAATGCCTCTGCCTCTGCAGTGGCCAGTCTCAAGCTTGGGGATCTCAAACTCAGCAGACAGAGCTCTGGGCCTCCATCGGCTGGGTTTCAGCCTGATGTCCGACCTTCTGACCCCGCGATGTGGCAGGTTTCTTCCAGCGTTGCTGACGTGTCCGACTCACAGCATCCTGGGAAATTTGGTTATGGCGCTCCTTCTCAGCTTGAGTGGAACACTAGCGATATCAGGCCTGCTCCCAAATATATGTTTCCTGGATCCACAGAGGTCGCTAACCTCGATATAGATGATTCATCTCTTACAGAAGAGTGGCCTCTGCCTCCACGCAGTCTTGCACCTCCTCGTGACGAAGCTTCGGAACGTGCGGAACGTGCATACACACCGAATCCATACAGTGCTGGTCTTAAAGTCCCTTCTTTCAGAGGCGTTGGTGCTGATGATCATGACTTACCCACGGAACGTGTTGTGACACCGAACCCATACCATGCTGGTATCAACGCCGTTCCTGGTCCTCCCCATGACACATATGATAGAGAAAACGGTTATGCTATGAAACGAGCATGGTATCCAAATAATTACGAGCGCCGTGTTATCTATGATCGCCCTCGTGATGCGCCATCTAGAGAACCACGTAGGCCTTCTGCTGAGGCTGATTTTGGACATCCATCGGCGGCGCTCAGACCTGCAGCTGCGCTACCTGTCCCACTAGATGCACACATTCCAGACGTCCGACCTCCAGCTGCTGTTGAACCTCCTCCATATATTTCTGACAATCTTCCTGCTCGAGAACCTGATTCTGTTCCCCATCATATTGACTCTCAACTGCGCCATGATGCTATACTTGATACTCATGCTCCACCCCCTCCAGCAGAGCCTTTGGTCCCTGATATGGAAGATATACAGTCCTCACGAGGTTCTTCTGCACCGCCCGCAGACACTAGTGGTGCTCCGGCTTCTGTTCCTCCAGTTATTCCTGGGGAAAATCTGGTCCCTTCTGATGCTTCATCTATGCCCCTTCCGTCATTGAAAGAGCATGTCAACCAACCCGCGCCTTCGCAACCGAAGGCGCGCAACGAAGTCGCTGCCGCGGGTCCCGAGCAACCCCCTGCTCCTGCTCCTCCTGCTCCTCCTCATCCCGAACGTTTCCACAAGAAGAACAAATTTCAAAAGCACCATTTTAACGGGCCCGGCAAGTTTGGGCGCCAGGGCGCGCCCACAGAGGGTGCGCAAGCAGCATCTGGCGGACACGGCCCGCGCACTTTCCGTCCTCGTTCTCCTCCTCCCGACACTCGTAAACCACGTGACGTTCGGGGGCCACCGCCCGGTCGTGCGGTGTCTCGGGGCAATTATCGGCCCGACTTCCACGACCACCCCCGTGGCGTCGACCGGGATGTGCCTTCGCCTGCTCGATATGATGGAAGACCTTACAGCGAATTTCCTCCGCCGACAGCTAATGAGCGCAGGCCGAGCGCGTATAACGGTTCGCCGCCTCCGCTGTCGGGCGGGCGTGGTTCTTCTGGTTTGGAAGGACCGCCAGGACGGGGAGATTACTATTCGCAGTACCCTCCATCCACGCGTGGAGATTGGGAAATCGATGACGAATCGAGAGGCTGGGACCGGCCTCCTCCAGGCGCTGAACGAGAGCACTACGAACGAGAGCTGTACCCCCCTCGATCTGCCAGCTGGGACGTCCGTCAAGAACGCGAGTTTATTCCCCGAGGTGTGTTATTTCTGCTCGCTTCTGATCGATGGCTCATTCTTTCTTATCAGATGGGTATCCCCCGCTTGCTGGACCGCCCAGCGATGACCGGTACCAGCCTGGACCGCCTATGCCACGCGACGCCGACCGGTCAGGTCGCCCGCCTCCGGCGCCGTACAACCCCCCTTATGGCCGTGTACGCGGCCGTAGTCCCAGCCCATTAGGCCGCCCTGGCGCAGCCCCCATTGACGACGCGCGGCCGCCGATGAAGCGCGCGCGCGAAGACTTCCCGCTCGACTATTACCCCAGCGGTCGGGCGCCGCCGCGGAGACCGTCGGACTATCCTCCCCCTCGTTCTGGAGGTGGCGACTGGCCGCCTCCGCCTGCGAGCCCCGGCGCTGTGCTTGGCGGAGGCCCGCCTCCTCCGGGCAGTGGTCGGGATTACCGCATGCGCGAGCCGCCGTTGGAGTATGCACCTCCTGGATATGAACGGCCTCGATCCCCACCGCCAGGTCCACCACGGCCTTCTTATACCCGCGGCAGTTATGTACGGCCCGACAGGGGTGCTTATGGTGGACGTGCACCGCAATGAAGATTTCGCAAACTAACCTGATGGCCGTCTGCCTTGACACTTCGACCTTCGATCTAATCTATCTGTAAAGCATCTATGCCCACGATGTGTATGCTCACGTTTGTTTCGATAGGGAAATTGGTGGTACTGATATAAAGGACAGTCTTTGCATATCTATGTTCCTATTTATGTCTTCGATAATTTAGCAATCATCAATACACGAGCTTATGCTTACGATATGGTCTACAAGTTCTACTATCGGCCTTGTTAATGTTGCAGGTATTATTTTTCAAAACCTTTCCGGCAAGAAGAACGTCACATTCAATCAAGAGGAAATGCCACCTTAACATACATAGCCTTCCCCCCTGCGTCACTGAATATTTTTCAACTTTAACTCTGCGTAATCATTGTATGTACACCAAAAGAAAACAGGGACTAGAAAACTCAAAGTGGATCTCTCACCTTGTAGATCCACGGCCAGCCTAATTTGTACATCTAGTAACATCACGCAGGAGCAGGTTCAACAGTTCTTCCCTTCCATCGACAAACTTGAAGCATAGACCTATCCACCTGCACGAAGATATAGGCCAACTCTCCGATACTATGGTCCTTATGTGAGGCACCTTATCATTGGCGGCGACACAAGTTTCGATGACATATGCGATTACCTTTTTGCGTATTACGTGCCCCAACCTAATCGACCTCGTCCTCTGGTCTGACTGTGATACAAAAGATTTTATCCTTGGTTTCAACGGATTGAAACTCGAAAGACTATCAACCAACCTCACGTCGCTCAGTCCGGCCGATTTCAAAGAGCCCGCGTTCGCACATATCACACATCTTGATGTCACCAGCGCCCAACGGTCCCCCTGGAAAGCTCTTTCGTCCCTTCCTATGCTATCCCACCTCGCGATCGACGAAACGGTCGATATCGATATCCTACGCCAACTGCTCCAACGTTGTAAACGATTGGAAATTCTACTAGCGGTGAATGGCGGCCATTGCCATCATGACTGGGATACGAGCAACATTATTTTGGACCCTCGTTTCGTCATGATGAAGATATGTCGTTATATGATAGAAGGCTGGGTGGACGGCGCGTCCGGCAAAGAATATATGTGGGAATGGGCCGAGAGAATTTCTGCCCTCAAGAAAAGTAAGCGAAGCGCTCTGATTAGGAACTACGACGGCGGAATCAAGGTCACTATGCTCTAGGTGATTCATTCCAACAAGAAGAAGAGTTATGGACCACATGGGTTGATGTAACTGCGAAGGGCTGGAGAGATTGAAATGCACAATTGCAAGATGGTTCAAATTCTATACTTACCATGCAACGATATTCGCTCCGAAACGCTGAATCTAAATATATTTTCTCTAGATATGAGACCTGGAAATAGACAGAGTTGATTGAATAGACGTACTGTGAGAACCCTCAGCGCTCTGCTTTCCGCTAATCTCCAGCACTTCATACTTCGAAGATCAAAATTCACTATAATGTGATCGAATCGTGGTTAATAATATGGTGCATGTGAGTCTCTGGCACCCTCAAGGAGATACATGGCATTCCAGGATTCAAAGGTTCATCGAAGTCTGTCAGAATACTGGCCAATGCCGGTCGACCGGAGTCTAAGAGGGCCTACTGTACTGAACATACGAGGTGAGCCACTGGTACAAGAGTTACCCCAATATCAAGCCCTGCTTGATCAGAAGTTCGAATCCAAGCCGTGCTGTGGGGAAGTATCTGTGCGAATAGAATCTTGGCTTGTTCAAGGACACGCGGAATGGGAATAGATGGAGAATCACATATTTGACGACCATTGATGTATAACGGCGATCAACCTTGGGTCGTCCTGAGAAGTATGTCCTGTGCTGCTGAGATTCAAAATTAGTGACGTGGTACAGATCCACCCACTTGCGTACACGATATCTAAGAAAGGTCGACGAATATATGAACTGTTGAACTTGAGCTTGATATGTTGACCCGGTGACGTTCTTCAAAGCTTTCAACTTCTTCAGCAAATGCCATGTTGGCCCAAGGTGAAGGATTAATGCCATGTTGGCCCAAGGTGAAGGATTTGACAATGTTCCTCCTCGTTGCACGCTTGAAGTGAAGATTCAAACAGGTAATGTCCGGAATCCAGCTATAAATCAAGCACGAATACGATTGATTCCATGTATTCTACAGAGCGTCAAAGCCATAATTAATTGATGAAATTACAACTCTTCGTGGCCCTGCGCAGGCTCCAATCCAACGAGCTCGACGGTGAAGACAAGAGCAGAGTTGGGAGGGATGACATTTCCAAAGCCACGGGAGCCTGATGTTAATATGTCGACGTGAGTATTAGCCACGAGGGCATTAAAGCAAGAATGTACGGACCGTAAGCCATGTGGGAAGGAATGGTGAGCTTGCGCTTCTCGTTGAGGCACATTCCCTTGAGACCCTCATCCCATCCTTTGATGACTTGGCCAACGCCAACTGGAATTCATAAAACGTGAGATATAAATCGAGGGCCAATTTTGGAAGAGATTTACGGGTCAAGGGCAGAGGCTGGCCACGGTCAAGGCTAAACGAAGAGAAAGTAATGTCAAAAGGAGAGCTGAAAGCAGATATGATGTGCATACCTCGAGTCGAACTTGTTTCCGTTGGAGAACAAGGTTCCGGTCTATTACACACGATACATGTTAGATTATTTCTCTGTTGTCAAGGTCGCATGAACACGCACATAGTGAACCTTGATCTTGTCTCCTGACTGGGCTTTGTACGTGCAAGGTTCTGGCATGAAGGTCGTTTCAATCAGAAGTTCTGTGGGGTCTGGGCTGTTGCCAGCCTGGGCGTTAACAGCAGCGGCACCAAAGAAAGCCATAGAAAGCCAGTTGAAAAGCTTCATTAAAAGATGGAAGTGGTTGAGGAGGAAACGGTGGCAAGCCAACCTCACTGCTACTGTCTGGACTCTGCATATTCCCAGGGACCAACGCGCCAAACGTGGCTTCCACGTGACGTCCCATCACCAGTCTCCCTCGGAATCCAAATTGGGAAGCTCGGCACCACATTCGGCATTTGTAAGCAGCTATACAGCTTACGCCACTGGCTAACCTTATTTTCAAGCACCACAGAACCCCCGCACCGTATCGTCCCCTAGCCGCCGCCGCCGACACCAATGGTGAGTATGTCGTGCTGAACGACGAGTACGCACCTCTAATGAACCGTTATGTGAATCTATAGCCTTCCCAAAAGACTTTCCGCACAAAACGCATTCTCGCTAAGGCCGGCCGTCAAAACAGGTTCGTTTAGGATGGATGGCGGGTTACGAGCAGGAGGTGCTGACAATGTTTGTCGTTGTGCGTAGGCCTATTCCCCAGTGGTTCCGCCTCAAGACGGACACTAAGATCCAAGTGCGTAGTAACCTGTAATTCTCATTTATAAATCTCTCATTTCATGTGCCATTTTTTCCAGTACAACGCCAAGCGTCGTCACTGGCGCAGGACCAAGCTCAACATCTAAAGAACCACTCTTCCGGATGTCGATTTTGTATTCAGTATAGATGGGTGATAGGAGAGGACAGCGGCGAGGGACCGACCCCACGAGCAAAAGAAAATGCAGACGGGAGAGCATTGTTTACCACCCATTCATCCGCCATCTTGCACCTATGTCCATGTTTTCCGCCTGACGTATGGCATATGCATTCCAACATGATTTATCTCGATCTGCTTCGATTCTTTCGTCATTTGATGAGGACTTGGGTTATGTCTACTGGTTCGGTCATGTTTCTTCTGCTGCTCGTTAACTTGGACAGATTACAGACAATGTCAAAGCTTCATAGTTTGCAATGCGGTCCTCTCGCCGCAAGCCTCAGTGCTCAGCACGCATCTCTTGCAATCAATCTGCAATCATCTCAGCCTAGAACCCAACATCAGCCACTCAGTCACTCTTCGATGCTGCTTCTCGGGCCCGTCCTTTCCTGGAGTTCCAACGTCCATATTATATAACTGAATACTGTAGCGAAATGTATGGTGGCAATGGCCGGAGAGTGCGTTACGCGGCCTACTGATCCAGCGTTAGCAATGGGCTGGCCGTTAGGCGTTACATTGCATGGATTAGGCAATTTGCCGTCAGGCTTGACAGTCTGCATACTCACCAACAGGAGACGAAGAGAGCCCAGCTGATCAGTGATGAAGATAATAACTTGGAGTTTGGAGGAATCAGCGGATTGGTGGATTGTTCTCGATCGGACCTTCTATTGGGGTTGCTGTCGAGTTTAACGTCACTATGAGCGGTGCAATAGACTTCACTTTCGGCGCTAATGCTACGGTAATTAAAGTGTTCTCGCGACTTCACAAAAACAAAGACTGATCGAGTTACCAAGGTCCCTCCTAACGCCAGCTACTCTTTAGACCTGATCACTCCTTCAAATTCAAAGGCCACAGGCTGGTTCGTACCTTTCTGGATCATCAATGCTTGTTGAGAGTAACACTAAATTACCATCTTATAGGGATGGAGTCGTCTTCGATAGGGCCCCCTTGCGCATCAATAGTGGTTCATTGAACTTAACAATCGGTGCCGCGCTGAAACCCTTTATTGAGTTTGATATCACGGGCCCACACTCAACTGGCCTCACAGCTCGATTGACGCAAACGCTGCCCGCAGTTGAACTCGACTTCACGAGCCTCGGCAACGTCAACAGCGACTGTCAGCCCGCGGGCGACAACGACTTCTCCTTCTTCGATGTTGCGTACCAGGTCGACGCCAGTCTGACTCTAGAGACAGCAGCAAGCGTCCAGTTGAATGCTCTCCCGTCGCTCTTCGAGGCAGCCGGCTTTGATCCTGCTCCGAGCTGGAATGCAACGCTCTTCTCCCATGCTTTCCCATTGCTAGGTGGAGATCAGGGCAATACGACGGGAAACTGTATCGTTATTGCCGGTGACGGAAGCAAGCACACTGCAGCGTCAGGTATATTGCTCGCTGCATCGTCAGCTATTCCGACGTACAATATCTCGAAGATTCAGACATATTACGACTCACATGATAAAACATATCCGCCCGGAATCAGCTTCCAGATGCTTCAGGACAGTGGGCAACAGTTGCCTACTGACTTGCAACCCAGGCCCTCAGCGCCGACTGGTGGCTCTGGTGGTTCGAGTAGTGCAGCGCTCTCGCATAGTATAGCAGGAAAAATGGCTATCTACTCCATTACTTTTGTGTGCGCACTTGTTTCCATTGCCGTGTTGATCTAGTTACTTTTTGTACCATTCTTATGCGCAATTCTCTTCCTTACTAGTAAATCGTGTACAGTATTAGCTTTGCAACACTAAGCCATTGTAGAATGTTAACATAATAGTTTTTTTACAGCTGAGAAAGTCGAAATTTCTAATACGCGTCCATTAGAGTGATAGAGATATAGCCGTCAAATTGCAGCAGGTAGATAAGTCGATGAACTTCAAACCTTTCAAAACCAATTGAAGACAAAGAGCGCACTTCATGCCTTTTCACTCTGTACCATACATTTTGGGATTGAAAATGATTAATGAGGACTCAAACTCATTATACCGTGGGCGAACCATGGGCTTTGAGCGCTAAGCGCGCAACGCGCGTGCGCGCAACATGCGCCTTTGCTTCCGCCCATCTCGGCACTGGCGGCAGAGGCATCCCGTCGGCTCCGTTCCGTCTCCCCGCGGCGCCTCCGCCAGCGTTGTCCGTTGGCGGGGGTGTCAGCCTTTAATGCACTCCGCGCAATTCGTACGGAGCTGTTGGTCCGTCTCGCGAGGTTAAGGGGCGTGTGGCAGTGGCGGTACAGTTTGAATCGGTCTGTGTGAATGTGATGTCATTGTGAACGTTCGTGCCCTATGTATGTCCTTCCTTCGCGTGTGAGACTGGTACCTGGAGCTTGGGAAGCCATCGGTGCTCTATTTGTGGCGAGAGTTCGGGAGCTGAAGCAGATAGGATAGACCACCATAAGCAGTATATGTTTCCTGTGTGTGGATTACTGACATGTCATACATACACTTTCTTTGGTGAGACGGCAACTAAAGAACCCTCCAGATAACAGCCACCGTGGAAGGAATGGGTCCAAAGTATCGCGGATATGAATGGACTGCGAGATCCTGGAGTATTAAGCTAAGTTTGCAATCCCCGGTTTAGGTACGCCAGCAGGCTAGAGCAGGCTCCGTGCCGGGCGAGGTTTATTTTGCACCATGCCTGACAGCGTTTACCGCGAACATAAAGAAGTTACGGAAGGTACCAGAATGCATAGTGCTCAAAACTCGTACAGACATGTTCTAGCCAAGGAAATGGAACATGGTGTTCCGCTGGCGCGCCGTTCCTTTCTTGCACGGTAAACCGAAAGTCGCGACTGAGCCAGAGTCATCGAAGGTGAGTCGAAGAGGCATAATGGAAAGCTGGCCATTGGGAAGCCACGAATATGAGCCCCGGGACGATGAGTGAGTGAACGATATGACATGTGGTCAGTGCGCAATGGCTGGACGCTGTCATCGACGGCGAGGAAGAGATGTGGAATCAATGAGCGGAGCGGCGTGGCCATGTGATTGCCTGTGATTGCCTTCCCCGGAATGTGACGTCGATCCGCTCGGGACTCGGATGCGGATATCACGGGGAGCCGACTGAATATGGCGCCCTACAAAACCCAGTCTCACATCGAAGATCACCATAGCATACACAACCGCCACCACACCCTCTCTCACCATGGTCCAAGGCGTTAAAATTCATTCCAAAATCGCCCCTCAGGCTCAGGCCGAGATCTTCACCGATGGCGCACTCAAGTTCCTCGCCGCCCTCCACCGCACCTTCGAGTCGACTCGCCAGTCGCTCCTCGTCGCCCGTGAGGACGCTCAACGCCGCTATGACTCGGGTGTTGCACTCGACTTCCCCTCTGAGACTGCCCACATCCGTGCCGAGCCGTCATGGCACTGCGCACCACCCGCGCCAGGGCTTGAGGACCGCCGCATCGAGATCACTGGCCCAACCGACCGCAAGATGGTCATCAACGCGCTCAACAGCGGCGCCAAGACATTCATGGCTGACTTTGAAGGTGCGTTTCTTCTTGCTCACACCCCGCCCACCTAAGCGGGCGCTCGCGTTACCGAATATTGATGCGAAGAGCACTTTGCAGATTCAAGCGCGCCTACTTTTGCCAACATGGTAAACGGACAGGTCAACTTGCGCGATGCGATTCGGCGTCAGATCGATTTTGAGGCGGGAGGAAAAAGCTATAAGCTCATTGAGAACCCAGCGGTTCTCATAGTGCGGTTCGTAATAGCTCTGTCGTCTCTCATGGTTATTTTTGCTTATCTACTATCTTTGCAGCCCCCGTGGATGGCACCTGGATGAACCCCGCGTTACCATCGATAACCACCCCGTCTCCGGCTCGCTATTCGACTTTGCGCTCTACTTCTACCACAATGCCCATGAGCTCGTGAAGCGCGGCTCCGGACCTTACTTCTATCTTCCCAAGATGGAGCATTATCTTGAGGCGCGTCTGTGGAACGACGTGTTCGTGTTCTCGCAGTCTTATATCGGCATGCAACACAACACTATCCGCGCAACTGTGCTCATTGAGACACTCCCTGCCGCATTCCAGATGGAGGAGATCCTGTTCGAGCTTCGCAATCACTCCTCCGGCCTCAACTGTGGACGGTACGATGAATGGGTGTGCTATTTTTGGAGCTCCGTCTCATATGGTTATTTTTAGATGGGATTACATCTTCAGCTTCATCAAAAAGCGAAGAGCTGACCGTAGCGCCGTGCTCCCTGACCGCAAAGACGTAACCATGACCGTCCCTTTCATGGATGCCTACGTGCGTCTCCTGATCCAGACATGCCACAAGTACGCGTTTTTTTTGTTTCGTTTGAATCGTCAACTTACCTCATGTCCAGGCGTAAAGTTGCTGCTATGGGCGGAATGTCTGCTCAGATTCCCATCAAGGACGATCCCAAGGCGAATGAAGTCGCCATGGCCAAGGTTCGAGCTGACAAGCTCCGCGAGGTTACTGCTGGCCATGACGGTACTTGGATTGCCCACCCCCTCATCAACAAAATCGCCCGTGAAGTGTTCGATCAAAACATGCCCGGACCCAACCAGGTAAATACACCTTTATCTCACCTCTCAGAAGGAGAACACATATTCATATTACTGCTTCAGTACTATAACCTCCGCTCCGATGTCAAGGTCGCCGCTTCCGATCTGCTCAACACCAATATTCCCGGCAAGATCACCTCTGAAGGCGTGCGCGAGAACGTCGAGACGTGTCTCGCCTACACCGCCGCCTGGATAGGCGGAAACGGCTGCATTCCGCTCAACTACCTCATGGAGGACGCGGCCACCGCCGAGATCACGCGCGTGCAGCTGTGGCAGTGGGTGCACTACGGCGCGCGCCTCGCGGACACGGGCGTGCCCGTCACCGCGGAGGGCATCGATGCGGTGATCAGGGAGGTCGCGCCGGGGCTGAAGAAGATCGTCGCGGGGATCAAGGACGAGAACGTGAACATCGCGGTGGAGTATCTGAAGGGCAGATCAGGAAGACGTGGCCGAGTGAGTTTTTGACGAGCGATTTGATGGGCTATCTGGCTATGCACGATGGTGTTGAGCCTGGCCTCCAGCGCGCGTCGCTCTGAGTGAGAAACCACTCCTCTTCATGATTTAACGTATCACGCCGTTCTTGCGGTCTTATTTATCCACATCTCCACATGATATTCTAGTCTCCCAAGCCAGTTGTAAACTTGTACACATTTCGTCACCGCCGAAGCCCGCATAACTGCAACACTTAAATCATAGACTCTGTCCTTTCCATTGTGCAATCCCATCTCATGTAGTAGTATAGGCAGTTTATACGTACGATTATGACACGCATGTTATATTCTATTGAAATTGCGATCGATAGCCGTATATAGTCAGCTCTGGTGAGCTGAGAAGAGCCTGTATTTTTTGCGACACAATCAGGAGCGTTGTATGCTGTTGTATCACATTGGGAGTTTCTTTGAATGTAAGACACGATTGTATGCCAGTATCTCAAGTCAAGGCTCGTTTGATCTCGCTTCTGCTGAGATATGAGTTGTATGAGCAAAAATAGACGCGCAATTGCATTCTATTTATAACTCAAAACTTTCGAGGAGTCCCCGCACTGCTGCGTTCGGTTGTAGCACTGCTAGAAATGCCCGTCTATGTTTATTTTGCTTAATTCAGCTTGCAGAGTTTTGGGCTCAAGTGATCTGCGTCAACGGAAAGTATATATGACGTTGGGTAATTAGAGAAGCTGCACTTTCCTTCGCTACTTACGGGTCATGAGGACTTTCAATTTCGACCTCATGGCATTGACCGCTACCGTTGTTATTCAATGTACGTGCTTTTGGCGTCAGGATACTGTACATTATATGCAAATAATATTCCTCGTCTTCTGTAGTTATGGATATGGCCAGAGCTCAAGATCCAGAGCCTGCAACTATCACAATCCTCGCCCCAGATTCCTCTTTTTTATTTGACAACATTCACGATGGCACTTTGGTCTACACCGATGTTACTCAAAAGGGCGTAGCGATATCTGGACAGACTACTTACGCGGCTCTAGCAGTCGGCGCTGCTGAATATGTGACAACGGAGCCTATTCTAAACAAAGTAGCTGTTGCAACGACTACGTTCACCTGGTCTGGTACGACTTGTTGACTGTTTCTGATCAGTGAGAGGTATATTTTTTTTCTTTCTAGTTGGGATTGTCGCCGACGCTTCGCATGCAGAATATGAGATCTTCGAGAGCGGCGGTGCACAACTATTAGATCTCCAGTGCACGTACTCGGACGGTGTTTCGGGAGCATGCTCGAACGTGCAACAGGGAGATGGAAATTTCGTCGGCGATGTTACGGGTCGTCCCCGTGCAGCCACCTTTACACCTATTATATTGACTGTATCAGCCTCCACGCCAACATCGACGCCAACACCGTCAGCTAACGCGCTGCCCCCGCAAGGACAAGCGGCCCAGAACACGACCACATCTGTTGATATCGGCCAGAGTACATTCAATCAAACGTCGCAAACTCATGCCGCGCTTATTCCGACTTCTACCACGAGCGCTGCTGCCGCGTTTAAGGGCTTTGTGGGGCAGAACAATATGAAATATTGGATGGTCTTTCTATTTGCTGTAGCGGTTCAGACTTGTGGAGCATAGCCGTAAATTATTCTTTCTGTTACAACATTATATAGTACTGTGGACTTACTCCTTCCCAAACTTGTATAAGTTGTATTTATATCTATATTCTCTGGCCAAATGCCGAGCGTACAAGGGATGATCGATGATCTGTGAGCATCTTTATACCCACAAGCGCTTGGCCCGCGTACGATCTTCGTAGCTCGGCGGTGGAGTACAACTTGGACAGTGGCTGGGCGCGTGCACTTATGATCTGCATAGAGCCCACATCTGAAGCTTAATGCAAGTGGTACTCAGCACTGCTTTGGATGTTTCTGATCATGATGGCTGTTTCGTACTTCTGGGGGTGGCTTTCACTTCTCTTTCGTCTTCTACGCTCTGCTCTGTAAATGGTGCTTGGATGACGTATGGACTCTGCCATTGCCACTCATGCTGTGCTTTTTGGTAAAAACATCCGTGATTCTATGTATGCCTGAGCCATACAGAAAGAGTGTGAGACTATACTTACTTGCTTGGGATCGACACATTGGCCGCCCGAATATATTAATTCAAGGTCTTCTATGCCGTTAGGCCTGGATACATCTAGAATTCCTCGATATTCATGATCTGTCACGTAATTTGCCTTGAGATGAGCGCGCATGCATTTATACTATGGTGACCAATGCTTCTTGTACAAGGTCTGTACTACGTTTTTGTAAATTCAAAGCCTTCGAGCATCCTCTGATTAGAGAGATTCTGACATGGTTAAAAAATGCAAGAGAATTGCCCTTTTATTCATACATATTGCATCATATTGTATGAGCTATCTAAATCGCAACTCGTAAGTAAGTTATGGTAAGTACTAAGTATACTGTAACCACAGCTGTTTACCGATTTGGACCTGATTGTTTCGTTGATAGCCTTCGTTGATGCCAACACGGCCGCGATCGCGGCGACTGTCAATGTTGGAACTGATGGCAAACCGTAATGAAGCTTATGAAGTTGTTATGAAGTGCAACCAGATGCAACCCTTGCGCGATATAAAGCAGGCAACGTTGTTCCAAGGACCCCACACATATAATGCCTAATTTTTTAGGCGCTACGGCCAATGAAGTCACTCAACCTCACCTTCAGTTGATTGGGACTCTCATCGTCGCCGTCGTTTATGGATTCATAACATGTCTCTTTCTCCACACCATCTCACTGTTGATAACCAACACGAAACACTCATACACGAGCACTATGCGTCTAATTCTCATAATCTATATCGCCGTCATGTACTCGTTCAGCACAGGGTCTGCGATCCAAGCTTTTGTGTATATCACTGGCACAGGACCCGCTTCCACGGCGACTACTAGAACTCCAAACATAATCAACATGAACGAGCCCATGTTCCTTCCACTCGCAATTTTTGGGGCCGACGGTTTCATGGTCAGTTTGGATGCTTCTGATATTTTGACAGTACGGCTGATGTAGACATATTATACTTCTTGTGTCCTAGCTTTGGCGCAGCATTATCCTATACCGAACCGCGTCATTGCGATATCGAGTAATACTATATGGTGTTCTGTTCTGCATTTCGACGGGTACCCTGAGTACGTCCCTCCCAGTCAATTACTGTTCAGACAATCCTTAACGCCAGATCATCACTTGTGCGTGACAGCTTCATCTATCCTATTCTACCTGGCACCAAAAATACCTGCTTTCAATGCTTTGAACGCGCCATTGACACCGAGCGTCATCACAATATCCATCACAACATGTCTCAACCTCGTTCTCACGTCAATCATTGTTGGAAGACTTATATATCACCAGGAAGGCATCCGACGTGCTCTTGGCGCGCAATTTAGCTCTCCATATATGAGGGTGATTTTTATGCTCGTCGAATCTTGCAGTCTGATTGTTGTTACGGGCATCATATTCCTGGTGTTCGTGGCTCGGGGTAACATGAAGACATACAATGGCTGCATCATCCCATTCCTTCTATTACCACATGTTTGTGTGAGTTCTTAACATCGTGCTATCTTTTGACTCCACATTAACGCTCCAGGCTGTCACCTACTAGGTGCTGTCGCCTTTGATCGTCATCTACCAGGTAGCCAGAGGACGTGCAATTACCAAGTCAACCATTAGGCTCTCACAAATTCGCACTCCCAATATTGAAGGGATGATGGATGAGTGCCTCTCAAATGCAAGGCCCATACAATTCAGCAAGACAAAGAGCAGTACCTTCGACCAAAGTAGCATGCACGAATCCGAATACCCACAAAATGACAAGCGGCCGATGGAAAGCCAGGAAACCTTGTCAAACTCACTTGCATAAGGCTGAGCCTGGAAAATTCTAACATTGTACATTACATTAGCAATAGGCCATCGCCGTAAATTATTGACATATCACTGTTTATAGTATCATTTCTCGTAGAGTGACATGGGCTCTATGGAATCCACCGGGACATGTATGTAGTGATAGCGTTCGACATGGAATCTGGATTCTGTAGACTTGTCAATCTTTTCGATACCAGGAAATCGTCGCTACTGAGCGTTAAAATTCTTGAATAATATGGAGAACGTCGAGCAGTGAGAGGACGAAATTTGTTAGTAGATCAGATTAGATCGTGGAAGGCACCAATTGGCGCTTTTGTTTTCTTGGGCGTAAATCGCTGATATCAGGCGTTTAACATTGCCTGAGGTGAAATAATAATTACCCATAGATGTCTTACCGCACAACACAGTTGAGAAGCTTATAAGCTACATATTGAGAGAGTCGCGCAGTATTTAGCAGGAGAAAGTAATGTCTATTTTTAGCACAATCTTTCGACATGAGCGCCGTGCGAGTCCGGGCGCGCTCAGAAAAGGATTCATTTGAGTGATAAATAGCTCTAAATGGAAGTCGATTTTCCGATGTATCGGATCGAAGGGAGGTTGGATATACTTTCAATCAGACTGACACCAGTTTGGATCAAGCTGTGGCGTACTTCCGTATCAGCAGCAAATTAGCAGGCTAGTTTCTATACTCTGACGACGACTTTATTATAGGCTCAGAATTAATCGAATACAATATTGGTACAGGCTGGAAACACTGACGGTATTGGAGCATCCAGGTGGAGCATCCTTCGCATCTTTAACGTAATAAAAAGTCAAGACTCAAAAAATGGGATGTTCAGTTGAGTGGGGCTTCCAGGTGGAGTACACGGAGGTACGGAGGTCGGCGGTCGAGCACATCTTCCGTTAAATACGGAAAAGGATACACGATTGGATACAAGTATAGCATCATAACTTTTGAAAAGTAAACGAACAGTTCAAAGATATCTCCCTCTTGTCAGCATGCTCAATGTCCTTAGGGATGTGGCCACCGATGTACCCATCGACAATTCTATCCGCCTACAGCTAATAGGCACTCTTATCTCCGCAGTTGTTTACGGATTCGTTACTTCGCTCTTCCTACATTGTCTGGCGCTCCTGATCTCCAACAAGCGACACTCGTACACGCGCACGACGCGCTCAGTGTTAATCGCCTACACCGTTGTGATGTTCTCATTGAGCACTGCCTCCGCTATACAGAGTTTTGTGTATATCACAAGCGCAGTATTCAACGGGGTTGACAGCCTGTCGCAAAATATCATCAAAATCAATGAACCAATTTTCCTTCCACCTGCAGTCTTAGGCACCGATGTTTTTTTGGTTAGCCTTTTAGCTCCCAAGCTACTTCGGTGTGACGTATCTAATAGTATCTCATTTATTTCTTATATGTTATAGCTCTGGCGCTGTATTGTTCTATATCGGAATGCATCCTGGAGGATATTCGTATATTTTGCTTTATTTTCAACATCTATGGGATCACTTGGTACGTAGCTATGAGCTTGATACAGTTTATAATTGTCTGACCTACCGCCGATGTGAAGTTTTTGCAGTGCTATATTATTTACCACCTCAAGTCTCCGAATCGGCATTTGGCTTCCACTCTCCATTAACACCAAGCGTGGTCACAATTTCACTCACGACGTGCATGAACTTCATCCGTGCTGCACTGATTACGGGACGACTACTTTATCATCAGGAAACGATGCGAAAGATCATGGGAAAGCAATATGGATCACCATATCTCAGAATCATTGGTATGGTCGGGGAATCCTGCTTTCTGATAGTTGTGACTGGTGCATTATATCTGATACTTGTCAAGTGGGCCAGCATAAACACCTTCAATGGGGGCATAGTTCCTCTCCTCCTATTTCCCCATGTTTGCGTGAGTCGTGAAGTTCTCGTCAGAAATATCCCAGCTCATTTTGGCATTACATACTTAGGTCGCATCGCCCTTATTAATTGTATATCAAGTAGCCCGCGGACGCGCATTTACGACGTTGAGGCCCTCGGACATAGCTACTCCGAATATTGTTGGGATGCACGAAGACCGCTTGGGTTCTATTCAGCTCCAGCGCCCAATTACCACCGTCCTCGATGCAGGGAACAATTCGAGCACATCCCAAGACTTGGACTTGGACCCCAGACCTGGTACCAAATCGGAAAAAGTGCCCGACCCACCTAATAATATTCCTGTATCGCCTGTATAAGTTAAATTAAGATAGATCGGTTAGCTTTCTCTCTGCCCGGAGTCCCTAATGCAAATTTAGACTTTTTGTTCATCTTTTATTGAGAGGCCGCTTGCTGTGTAGGAAGATCTTTCCAAGATCTTTCTGTCTGAATCTGCGAGCCATTTTTGTTCACATCTTCTGAAGTAGAGACTACTGAGTGCTTGCGCAAGTATTCGGACATAACATAGCATCCAATCCTCATTCAATCAACATCCAATAGGCGCGCTCGAGGCGCGCAGCAGCGCGCAGCGCTCATGAAGGCGTCCGTCCGGGAAATTCCCGTCATCCGGCCCGGAGCACGTGGTATTGAATCACCAACGAACGTCGAGCGTCGTGGCAAACGTTTGCCCGCTCCTGCGCGACGACGTCGACGTTCTTCTTCCCTTCTCCTTCCATTCTCCGTGCCACTGTTCTATTGTACGATATTCTATCTCTAATCTCTCTGGAAAACGCGGACATTCCACTCTGTGTACGATCTACAACGCATCGTTGGTGTATATCATCCGAGTGCAAGGAAGGCAAATACTGGACAACCAATAACTAGCGCCGGAGCAGTAACCCGAAGGAGAGACAACCATGTCGATACTCTTGACGATATTTCTTCTCGTATTTATTGGACAATTGGTAACATGGGTTGGCAAGACCGTTCTATTAGACCTTGTACGTTCAAAACCTATCTTTCCACGTATTCATTGCAAGACATTCCTTGTGACTCAACTCATCTGTATCAATGATTTTCTGATGCACCGCTTGATAGACATATACTACATATCTTCGCGTCACACGCTCGCCTTTAGCAGCACGCCAGCGACAGCTCAAAACCGAGCTTCTGCGGAATAAAGCGGATCTAATGAAGACAAGTGCGCAGGATCAATTCGCCAAGTGGGCTAAACTACGGCGAAGTGTAGACAAAGGCCTAGGAGACCTGGAGAAACTGAGTGCGTACATGTTTTCTGGTATCTCTGGACATGTCTTACATTGCAACCTTTAACAGACTCAGAAATTGCTTCAGCCAAATCTGGCTTCGCGATGAAGTTCAACTCATTGCTGTGGCTTCTAACCACGGGTCTGCAATTCGTCGTTGGCTGGTGGTACAGGAGACAAGCTGTTTTCTATCTTCCCGAAGGATGGTTTGGACCTCTAGGCTGGTGGCTTTCTTTGCCATTCGCTCCCGCGGGTACGGATTTTACTCGGGTGCAATTCTTACTGGTTCTAACGATCTTAATGTGCAGGTTCTGT
Organism: Pholiota molesta; assembly: GCA_014925825.1. NCBI lineage: Eukaryota > Fungi > Basidiomycota > Agaricomycetes > Agaricales > Strophariaceae > Pholiota > Pholiota molesta. Next base: position 37,745 of record JACGCK010000297.1, read on the forward strand.
CAGCGTTGGTGTATGGCAGATGGCGTGCAGACGTGTAATCTTGATCGGTGAACGGGTTGTGAAAGATCTCCTAGGTGAATACACTTTTGATTGACTATTTCCATTGCTCGCGCCCTTTCTCTCCGACCATTCTTTGCTTACCAAATTATTATGGGAACGGACACTAATACGCCATGCCTCTATTTAGCTTCATCGCCTTCAACAGAGCCTGCTAATGAAAAGGCTGGTGTCTCGGGTATGGCGCCCACGCCATACAACACGCCTCAGAAGGAGTCAGAGAAGAAGGATTCTTAAGGGCCTCCAGGTTTGCAACTAGGTTTATTTATTTGTCTGGATTTCGTTAGGATCCGACATTCGCTGTGCTTTTTATTTTTGCCAATTATCCGTGTTAATGTGAACTGCCAAGGCCCGGTATCGTTGAGGGCCAGCCGCAATGGGAAAGATCCTCACCAAGAACGCTCCATTGGCCGAATATACAGCTGTCAGAATACCACATAATGATGGAACATGCCTTTCGACATATCCAATGTCCTCAACCCTGATCAATTGTCTGCGAATACATCCACAAAGGATAAACTTCAGGACTGAGAACACCAGTCTCGATATCCATAGGTATCGTTGTTTTGCGGTTTCAAGATATGGAGCGAATTTAGTCCTGGATTTATTGATTCTGCAGTATCGCCTCGTCAGAGTTAGCTCTCGATTTCGAACGATTCATCATTCCTCAAAGAATAACCTCACGAAGTAAGTCATCCTCTCGATTGCTCAATGTATATGCAAAACTTGCCTGTTCAAGAACCTCAATAGCTGATTGAGATTCAGGAATGACATCGACCTTGATTTCTGTACTGCCAACGTTGGGGGGATGCTGAGGTCAAAGTCAGTCCGACTGATTGGCGAAGGAAAGATTTAAGGACTGGCTTGCCTGGTGATCACTTGGCCTGTGGTTCTTTACTTCTATAGTAACCCATCCAGAACCTACTGAGCTTCAAACTTCACATATTCTGCTACGACAACATGAATATCTGCGCAACGATTCATCAGGAGCAGCGAGGTGCGGATGGACCAGGAAAAGTTACATCTGGAACATTCGGTATAATTTACAACGTCCGAAATGGTGTTCCAGAGCATATGGAACGCCTACAATGAATGCTTGGGCTCAAAAGCTGTGGGCATTTCAACACAAACAATTCGGGATGCCTTCCATGAGCGCCGCTTGCTTACCCATACTATGAAGCCGGCGTCTATTCTATGAACTAAGCGCGAGTCTGACGGTTGTCTTCACACTATGACAGGCCGGTATTCTCGAAGGATGGACTCATGGTATCTGGCATTGCGTCAGGAATCGCTGAGGAACCCCTGCGGGTGGCCAAAAATATTTGTTGCAAGGAAAGTTAAATAAACATACAAAGACAGAATAAGAGAAATAAAATCGCAGAGACCCAAATAACGGACAGGAAGGTATGGTATATGTACATAAGTCTAGGATGGTACAGAGGCGAAGAAATCCAGTGTATAGCAACAACAGAGCAATTGATGAAAGGGATAAGTACACATGCAATGAAAACGAGGATATAACGGTGGAGTGGCACATGGAATCATTTAAGATCAGTCTAATTTAGTGGCAATGTAGCGCAAAGTCTCTTCGTCAAGAAAGCCATCGTTCAGAAGGGCAGCCATCAAAGTGTCCTTGGTGATAGCGGGGACAGCAGGCTCAGTGGGTGCCACTTGGTACTGTTCGCAAACAGTGTTGATGGCATTGGCGATTCGCAAAGAAAGGGAGTCGAGAACACGCATGAGCTCTGCGTCGGTTGAATTATAATTGATGGGAGGAAGGAGGAGATTGGGATCGGAATAAAAAATGTGCGAATTGTCGACACTCCCTTCGAACTCAACATTCGATTGCGTGCTATTCTTGCGTTCGGGGAGAGGTTTGAACAAGCGTCTTGTAGAGAGGGCTTCGATCCGCAGACAAAGCATTCCGAGCTCCTGTATTTGGGGCACGCTGAACTGGATCCGCGAAGCGGACGCTGTCGGGTCAACCGGGGCATCCTTCAAATCGTGACGTCCTTCCAAGCCAGAGGGATATATGATCGATAGAATTTCGGGCAATTCAATGCCCTTGAGCTTGACTTCGCCGACAGGAATGATCACAAGGCCTATATCGCGGATACCTTCGATGGCGTTGGGATTTTGGAGCTTCGAGTATTCGGTTTCTTCTTCGATCTCCGAGACCCTTGCATTGATCTCTCGGATGATATCATTGCTGCAGGATATTTGTCCACCCAGCGCATTGCTTTCGATGCGAGCAGACCGATTGACCATTGGCCCAAAATAATCCATTCGGTGGGTTATTAAATCTGGCTCACATAGAGGCATTCCACTGTGAATTCCCATCCGAACGGAGAGGCCGCAGGCGATGAGACGCCCTTCGGGGTCGTAGATCGGCTTTCCGTCCTCGCATTCGAGAATCTCCAGGGGCCACGGCTCGTTGAGAAGCTGGACCTGCACTGTTAAGCACCACCATACTGCAGCAAGCGTAGTGGGGAAGGAGCACATGAAGGAATCTCCTTCAGTCTTCACTTCGTACCCACCGCATAATCGGAGCTGGCGCCGGAGAAGGGTGTTATGGAGTCGCATAGCAGTCGGCATGCCAGGGTTGGCTTCCCAAAGATGCGTAGAATTTCGGATATCCGTAAAGACGAGCGTGACGTGGCCAGTAGGCGCAGGAATCTCGTAGTCGAGGAACTTGAAACCCGGGCGTTGATCTTCCGGCCGCCTCCTTCGATAGCTTTGGTCGAGAATGGGATCCAGCGTCGGTTGGCGTGAACGTGATGGTGTATTGAAAAGGTCCGCAACCCAGACAACCATGATCATGACGCTGCCATCCGCCCCGTAACTGATAGCGAAGTCACGCAGCTTTTGAGCAGCGAGCATAGGATCTGGCCGATCAGTTCTGATGACGCTACGGGCGATGTCGACAGCAGTTTGATACGGCACAAAGTCCCAAAGGCCGGAGTTCGCAATTATAATAAACTCGTCCATGTCCGACAAGTCATAGATAAGAATATCCGGTCGAGCATTGATGGCAGGGAATAGGTGATAGTAGCCAAAACTGCGCGATACTTTCGCCTCAGCATCGTCGTTCACCAGGCCAGACGGTGATATTGAGCCCTCAGCGCTTCGGATACGAATAGTTTCATTGCGATCGAAGGGATCGTGTTTCCGGGATATTTCATGATATACACCTTGCCGCGAGCCTATCGCTAGAGCGTTACCGACATTCGCTGCATAAAGGGTTCTGTCGAAGAAATATACCGCGACGCAGGAGACACCTGTGCGCGAGTAGGCGCTTTCGATCGTGTGTGGCTTGTTGAGAGATACTTGCGAGTTCTTCCGTGTCGTCTGCAAAACCTCCCATAAATCCTGATTGAGTTTCAGGAAAGTCCACACTAGCGCTTTGGGTATCCCTCCTTTCGCTGATGATGCGGAACGCCTCTTTCTCCTGTTTGTTGTTGACTGCAGCAAGCTGGGTCTTGAAAACACTGACGAAGTTATCATGCAAATATTTGGTCAGGCGATTGGGACTCGCTCCTTGTGGAAGGTGTTTTGGGGGATGCGTCCGTCCAAACATTGCAAAGAGCGCTTCGTCTTGTCGACCATGAAACTCGTGCACCAGATCGACCATCGTCAACGTATCGTGTTTGCCCATGGAGTCCGCAATACCATAGCCCATGCCGCATACTGTTGAAAGCGACGTTCGCACTCGACGATCGATGTTCTCGTCAGGTATATCAACTGTTGCGTCTTGCGATGTATTGGTAATGGTAACATCCATGAGCCCTAAGACCTTGAGTTGATGTAGGCTGGTGAACCCAGAAAGCATCGGGGTGGTGGATACGTGGGAGTGCTTGCCCGTCCGGACCGACGAAGGAGACGATTCCGCCTTAATCTGGAGGCGCTTGTTTCCGGAGAGATTGAGGTACTTGAGATTGGTGTTGAAATTCCTAGAAGGAAACATGAATCAACGGTTAGAACGATGACGAGGGCAAAAGCCAAGTACCAATTCCAGTCGAACTCCCAATTGTTGATATTGTACTTCAGGTAATTGCTCCCCACATCCAACACCGTCAAGTTCGCGACCTTGCCCAATTCCTGCGGTAGCGACACTAGCCGATTCCCATTCAAAAATATCGTCGCCAGCTTCGTCAGGCGAGGAAAGTCCTCGCTAGGGATGCTCGTCAGCTTATTGCCGCTGAGATAGAGCTCCTCGAGGAGCGTCATGCTGCGGAAGAAATTCGGGGGCAAGTCTTGAATCTCGTTGAACGACATGTTGAGGACTTTTAATTCCTTGAAGATCATAAGTGGCACCACAGAGTTGTCTGTTAGCAAATTTTCGCCGATGTAGAGCTTCTCCAGGGAATGGACGAGCGCAGGCAGGCTCCGCACCGAGCTGATGGATGCCACCGAGCCCTTCCGTGGCGGAGCGCCGGGCGCAGCCAGGCTGCCATCGACGATATACATCTCCTTAGCAACGATTGGGGGCTCTGGCCAACTGCTCAAGAAGTTCGACGTCAAGTTGATTTTCGATAGCTTTGAACATTCCCACAGCGTCTGCGGTAGCTCATTGAGGTTGTTATTATGGGCATCCAGGGTCGTGAGCTCCTGTAGGCGACCAATGGAATTGGGAAGATAGTCGAGTTTGTTGTCAGTGCATGAAAGGTTTTCTAGCCACTTGAGATCGCCAAGACTGTCGGGTAGAGAGCGGAAGGAGTTGTGGTCGAGCTTGAGAACACGTAGGGAGGAGAGGTGGCTAACGACCAGATCGTCGAGTGATGAAAGTTTGGCGCAGCTGACATCGAGGGTGGTCAATGCGTACGGAGGTCTACCCAACGGGCCCGGCGAGATCGTAAGCTGCGTGATATCGTTCTGCGATACAACGAGTGTCTTCAACCGCGGGCCAAGCGAGAGATCGAGTGCATGCACGGCGTTGTGATCTGCGCTTAGCGTATGCAAACTCGGCAGATTGCATACCAGCGCCAGATCCGAGAACTGGTTTCGCCGGATGTCGAGGACTTGCAGCATGACGAGGTCGACGATCTGGTCTGGGAATTTCGACACCTGGTTGCCAACGAGGGTCAGGCGCTCGAGCGCTGTAAGGGCCCCAATTTGGTCGGGCAACTCTGTTATCATGTTAAACGAAACATCGAGGTCGCGAAGAGTTGTGATCTGGGTGAGAACCTGGGGAAATGTGCGGAATTTATTATTGGAGATGTTGAGTGTCGTGAGGGTTTTGAGGCGAGCAAAATGCCATGGCAGGTTCTCTAAGCGATTGTTCTGTGCATGAATTGTGTAAAGCTGGGGAATAGGGTCGAGGATAGCATCTTCAAGGTCGCGAATAGAATTACAAGAGATATCCAGGCGATGCAAACTTGTTGAGTGTCGTATGTTTTGCGGCACTTTCTTCATCGACATATAGGACATACGAAGATCACGCAACACTGTACATGACTGGATGAAGTCGAGAGGAATTTCAATCATGGGATTTCGGTCGAGCTTGAGGAAGACGATTTGGTCGGCGTTTTTGTACAATCCTAGCGGGATCACACGCAAACCTTGACCTGTTAGATCCACAACTTCGTAGCTGGAGAGATTAATTTGCTCTTCCTATAAATGATGTTAATGATCAGTATCAGTCGACGAAAAATGACAAACAATAACGTACGCCAGCCAGAAGTTGAGCTTTATAAACGAACTTCAATAAAATGTTGAGATTCTCTATTCCAAGCAAATGTTGGCCGTCTTCGTAATCATAACCCGCCTGTTCCATACGAAGTTTAACGATGGCAGCCGGGCGTTCGTGCGGACCCAATATCCGTTCTATAGGCAACATCTCTTAGCAAACCCATAGCAGGAAAAATAAAATATCGAGTCACACCTCGACCCTGCTCCTTCAAATACAAATACACCCTCCCGTTCTTCGTCTGCGGCATCTTCTTACTTAGCTTGGCCGTAAGACCCGCCACCGTTATGTCCAAATCAATCGCAATAACATGATACGCAGAGTTCGGCGTATACATCCGCATCCGGTACGTCGCACCCGGCGGGGGCTGGCTTCTCAGCCGCGACAGCGTCCCCGTCCCCAGTGCGCTCGACGACGCCATCGACGACAACGACACCGACCCCACATTCCGTGCGCGCCTGCGCGGGCGGTCCTCGGTCGCGACTTCCAGCGCCGTTGCTCAAAGGCCCCATCGTCGCGTTCCCGTCGTCGGAATCCGAGTTGTAGCCTTCTGACAGCTCCGGGATGGTGTAGTAGTCGCCCGTGCCTTTGTCCACCGCCCAGCTGTCAGGCGCGGCCCACGACGGGCTGCCTGGGCCATCGGTCGGGCTGGTGGCCAGCCCTTGGGCGTGGAGGAAGCCATGCGGCGGTGGGGGGTTAGGGTATTTTGGTAATGGTTTCCAGGGCTCGGGCGACGATATCATTCCTTTTCGTTTATCTTGGGGTGACGTTGATGAGAAAGGGTCGCTGAATTCGGTTTGAGGAAGGAAGTGTTGGTGAAAGTAGGTGCTATGATCGGAGTGGCTTTGCGCGGAATCGAACCCGCTGCTGGGTGAATTTGGATCGCGCATGCCGGCGAAGCCGTGGCTCGCTGATGACGAGGAGTAGAGCCCCCCGGCGGCGATGCTGAAGTCCACGATGCCTTCCAGCTGGTCTGGAGAGAAGTCGACGACACCCATTTTACTGGCGAGATCCAGACTATCTTGAGAAGCTATCGACGCGTCTTTTGCGGGTGGAGGCGGCGGCATTTTGCTCCCAACCTTTTCTTCCCTTTGTCCCGCTTCCCTTTCGAAGTAACGGAGGATGGTATTGAAACTATGGTTGGTGTCGAGCTATTGGAAGAGATACTGCTGAACAGAGGGTTCGGATATCGTTGCTGGGGGATAGGTGGTATCGGAGGCCGCAAAGACGGATGAGATGGATGCTCAGAGTCCTCGGACTCTGATCGCAGGTGGGTTTTGCTCGGCCGTGATTTCAGCTTTGAGAAAAGGTTATACGACGATTTCGACTTGTGCATCTCGCCGGAATTGGTGGACGAGCCACTATAGAATAGCCCTCTGGAAGACTCGCTGTCATCAGCTGAACGGCGCTTGCGCTCTGGTACAGTAAGCGTAATCTGCGTCTCCGAGGAGCGTATGCTCGAGCCGCCGTTTGAGCGATACACGCTGCTCGTGCTGTTCTGCCGCAGTGACACCAGTGAAACGAGTGAATTCTTGGAGGGGAAACCAAAGCCGCGCGAAACCGATGATGGATTTTGAAGTGGGCCTATGGGATACTGCTTCGGAGGTGGTGTTGGCTGCAACAGTAGGTTAGCATGTCCAACGAGTTCCCCGACATAGTCGAAGGGAAACATCGGTTGATAGCTATGAAATCCTCACAGGTGGATCCTGCTCTATCCACGGCGCAATCGATGCATCCTCCTTCGCTGGCGTGCCCCAGTCGACGTCCGCGAACCGAGCCTGCCCATTCTGATCTACAAGTTCATCCGAAAGCTGAAAGGCGGCCGATACCCGGCGTTCCATGAGCGGGGTCGTACGTGCGGCCAGTATTCAGAATACTGCACGCGAGGCGCGTAGCCTGGAGGTGGGTGGGGCGTGATGGGTGGTGGCAGAACAAGAGCTCGTCGAGCCGCCCAGTCTGCTGCCAAATGCCCGATTTGCCTCCGAATTCCCACAGACAGGAATGTCGACCTCGCGGAAACGATGCGGCGTCTATGACAGTTTGGGCAGCGGTCAGGCAGCAGTTCACTTTGGCTTTTGAGCGCTGTTAATTTTGAGCCTCACGATGTCGATGAAGGGTTGAACGTTGAAGGGTTGAAGGGAACGGGGATTCAATCTAACATATACTTGACGTTCTAGAATCTAGATCATAGCGGCCAAGATTAAAAGATTAATTCATCACTTACCCAAGGAATCTAATCAGTGCGGCCGCAGCGCAAAAAGCTATAAGAAAAAAAAAAATGGGGATCGGCAGAGATGGTAGATCCTACTGAACGTTGGCGTAGTACATGTGCAAACATACGATTCAGAGGTCTGTCGCTGTTTGACTGATAGAAAAAAAAATTGGACTGAGGTCTTTCCCCAAGTTGTCATATCTATATGCATCTAGGATGAATGATTATCATGACCTTCAACAACCCTAGAGTGAAATCACTCGAATTGGTTTCCACGAACCATACATATTCTTAGAAATCCAGTCAAAATTCGGTAAAGCATATAGACTTGACACAATACTTGACATATGATATGTATTACATGCACGCGTATAATAAGAAACACAGAGTCGTTGCAGAGTCGTTCGAGTTCACCGAGCCTTCACGTCCAATTGGCCACTACTATATTTGTACTGTGGAAGCGCCGAGATACAGAACCGCAACGTGTAGCAGTCACATCCAGGAAATTACTCATATTCAAGCAAGTACATACTCGTCGAGTCTCGGAATATCCAATATACTTGTTACATACAACACAATCCATCCCTGATTATACATTACAGATTTCAATGGGTAATGATACAAAATATTAGGAATACGACATGAATCGGCCAGATGGAATGCAACGGCATTTCATCTTGGAGTCCATAGATAATGTCCAGAGCGTCACCAGATGTTCGAATATCTTCAAGGAACAATAATCAACCGATACTACCACAAGGGAGTAAAGCCCCGCACCATCGTTCGTAGGAACATATCCAACGCAAAGCGAGCCTTTGAACGCCCAGTGACGATGTGGGAGGTCTTCAAGAAGAGAGGATGCCACTTCTCGAGGATGTCCTTGGCGCGTTTGCACAATCTGCTTTCTTCGAGTTAGGTGCGTAGCGCATTTGACTGAAGTCGTGCAGGGTATATGTATGCCCGCAGCCTATTTATGACGGCAAAAAAAAAATCAGTAACAAATAACCTAGAGAATAATAAGTATACGAACATAGATGTTCACTGGATCTTCAATGACCGTACTATCGATATCCTTTAGCAAGGTACTAACCCGCTCCAGACCTTCTTGCTGAGCGGCTTTTCGCGTGCACCAAGTTTCGCAACCCCGCCCTGCGCGAGGTTAGGGATCTCTATGATTAGCTGAGCCTTAAATACGCCCATCTGCATGGAAACAGCACTCGAACTCCAGCCTTCGAGCTCTGCTTGCTGGCGCTGCAGCTGAACCGCGGCATCGAAGTAAATACACAAGTGCTTCAGCGGCCGAATTTCGCCAGGGACGAGAGTTACGTCCGTCGTGGTATCGCCTTCGATTTCCAACTCACAGCGAAGAGCTGCGAGCTCGTTCAAAGCCTGCGACGTTTCCGCGCTGATGGAACTTTCGACGTAGAATTTACACGTCTCCAGTAAGGGTACCAGTGGGGGAGAGCGATACGCGAGACTGGCGATGTCGATGAAGTTGTTGGTCCTTGTGATCGTGGTATCCAGGCTGCGGAGCTCGGGAGTCAACCTGAGCAACGATGATAGATCACCTGGCTCGATGAACCCAGTCCGTACGGAGAGCGTCTTCAATGGACAAGGGCTCCTGGACCGGCCTATTAAGGTAGTCAAACGGGCGATCAGATTTCCAACCGCCGAAACTGCTTTGATGTCTTCAATGGCCGGGAGTGTGAATTTGTCAAAAGCATTCCCCATTGCTTCATGTTGGAATTTGATTTGAAGTTTGATGAGATGAGGAAGTGACCGAGGGAAAATCGGCTTGATCAGACAGCTCGAGGACGGTCAGCGATTGTAGGAGGGAAGATGAGAGGACTTGATTCATCAAGTTCGAAGAAATGCGGCGCTCCTTGTAGTGCACGAGCTGAGAGAAAGGCAGCTTCACCTCTCCAGCAAATGGACCGCTGACGGAGACCTTCTGGAGTTGCGGAGCAACTTCGAACGTGTCGAGCGCCACTGGTGGCCCATCAAAAAATCTGTGCCAGGGCGTCTGTAACGCTAAGCACTTCAGTGATGATAGCCGGCCTTTTGCAGCACCGAAACCAGATATGAGTATCGGCGTGGCTTCGACTGTAAGGGTTTGCCATCTTTCAGAATGGGATATGAGGGTATCAAGTATAGGATGTGTTTTGTTGTCGTAGTAAGGGGAATGGACGTAGATGTCGAGCGGCGCTTTTCCAGAGCGCCGTAGGAGTTCTGTGAGGTATCCCATTTGGTGCCTTGTTGCTGCTCGGGATTTCTTTAGCTGAAGCGTTGGCAGGAAGCTCCAAAGAGTCGAAACAGAAAGTGCACTGGCCCTCCAGGTCTGGCATACCTGCGAGAGACGCCATGGGAGCTCTGAACGGTCCGG